>BPLR01010461.1:0-97994 GCA_021605095.1 Caerostris extrusa | reverse complement strand
TACCAATCTACAGCTATAACTAACAAAGAACTAATCGATAGAAATCTTTAAAACCTTTGAAACATTTTACCGATTGAAAACTGTCTGTGCTTGTTAATTCCGTCGATTTATGTTTCGTAGAACAAAAATAGAAAGTAGAAAGATAATCAGTCCTTTGAAAAAAAAAGGAAGTAAATAATATTTAATCAAAGTAGAAAAGGAGATGGATATATAGTATATAAATATATATTTCTTTTAATTTGCCTCGACCTGCAAATTAAAATTCTATCCGCGGGTCGTAGTTTGCCCATCGCTGGACTATAGCAACACTTAAACGATGATTCTTAAAGTGTGGGGCGAGACGTTTTTCCAACGCACAAAAATTAAATCGCTTTTATTCAATTAGAAAATTTACGAAACTTAACAAGGTATTTTAGAAAACTACATGCTTTGATTCATTTAGACATCAATTTTTTAATAAATACTCTACGACTGTTATGGAATTTTCGATTTTGAAAGATTTGAACGAACGCGATTCCTTGTACAACAAAGTATTTATTACGAAAGCATATTTTTTTATTTGATTACAGTTAGTAAACTTAAAAATGTGAACAAGAGGGCTTCAAGACAACAGCCTGTTTTGAAGACACGTACTTAAAGACCGAACACTGATTAACATAGCAATGTTTAAATGCCATGCTTCATCTATTTTCTGATGAAAGAAATTCAAAGTTTGGTAGTTAACATTTCGTTCAGCAGACTGTCTTGCTGAAAAACAATAAGGTATATATATATATATATATATATATATATATATATTTTGCAAAATCTCTTATAAAGCTAAAATAAAATAAAAATAAACTGCATCAAAAGTTCAAGTTATCGTATTTAATCACAAAAGCCATTAAAAAGCAAGGATCGATACCATTTTGTGTAAAGAGAAAGACAAAACCTTAAAAAAGTTTGAAAACCAATCGACTGATTGCATTACGTCTATGCCCGAGGAAGTCAACTCTATTTTGTAATTTAAAAATCTGTTTTAATTCATTAAAAAGGTGTTTTCTTATTTTTGGATAAGCAGTGGCTAAAAAGAGATTCATGAGGAAAAAGGAGCTTTTATCTTTATGCATTCTAAATGTAAATCGGTGAAGCTCTCCTGTACGTCCTGTTGGCCAGCTTTCTGGCTTTTGGTATCCCAGCCTCCAGGTTCGAATCCTGGCGATGGCATGAATGTTTGTGAGTGGTTCGAAATCCACTTTAAACTATAGGTCTCGATCTGTTTAGCCCAAAGTGTGCACAAGATGACCGTAGAGGGACAAACTAAACTAAACCTTTGTACGCCGCAATTGTATGGAGAAATTCCTACAGAGCTTCCAAAGGCCCCGCAATTGAGAACCGTATTTATCGTAGAGAAACCAGAAAATCCCCAAAAATGCAGCTGAGGAATGCGAGTTTTGAAAGTATCACCCTCGAGTATCCTTGAATGATGCGTTATCCTCAACCAGATATCTTGTAGGCTACTTTTCGACTCACTAACTAATCTGTTTATATAGAAAAGTCGATTTTTTAAAAACTGAAATAGCTTTTTTCCTCTTTTAAAAGTGAAAACCCATTCACTTGCCTTTTTCTACTCATTTTGACACATCCGAAAACAAAGGGCGTGGCAGTTCTTCGTATTCTTATGCAATTGCATTTTTAAACAAAACCATCTGATCCACTCTATGAAACTCTTTTGGATAACTCATGCTAATGATTAGGATACAGCTACATACAATATTACATACACATACGAATCCATACGAATATTTGTTTTTGTTAACCTCTAACTAAAAAAGAGAATCCTTGAGTTAAGTTTATACGTCGATTTTCTAGAATTTTGCACACATAATGTATAGACATATCACTATGTTATACAAATAATTATATAATATATATCACATGCACGTCTATACACCCTACACGAAGAAGATCGAAAGGGTAAGATTCATAGACTTTATGACGCAGAAAAAGGGCTTTCGCATAAGAATGGTTTTCATAGTTACATGTCACAGCAACACATACATTTTTAATCCTGACAAAAAACTTGCCAACAACTTTATCGGAAAAAAAGTATGCAACGAAATTTCAGAGGCACTTTTGATTAAGAAGTAAAAACCATAAGTTGAGAATCGACAGGGGAGGGCTAAAGACCCGAGACATAATCCGATTCGCTGATGCTTGCAGTCATTAATATCAAATATTTTTCGGATTAAACTTTTTCTGTAACCACTCAATTGTGATTAAAAAAAACAGGTGTGAATAGTGATTCATAAATAGTGAAAAAATAGTGATTAATAAATAAATAATAAAATAAACCTCTACGTGACTCTCATAGGTCATTCTATTTCAAAAATAAAACTAATAAGCTACAAAATGACGGATCTTCATGAAAGATTAAGACAAGAAGTATAACACATCATTGGTTTGTTAAAGAATAAACATTTAATTGTTTGAAAAATATTTTCTTCACTGATTTTAAAATTTATTTCAAAGATTTCATTTAGTTAGTCTGTAATAGATTTCAAGTTAAAAAGGGTTCTTGATAAATAAAGCATTCAAATGTACGATTCTATTGGAAGTATTAACAATTAACAAGTAATGACTATTGGAAGTATTAACCTTATAATTATAAACAATTATTGTCAAGCATGAATGTATAAAAAAAACCGCAACAAAAAACAATTTGTTTTGATTCTTCACACGTGAGTAGGGTCTAACAAATACAAAAACACTGCAAAAAAGTCTCACGCAGTAATTAAAACACTTATTTTTCAGTCTCATGTAATTCGAAAACACTCATTTCATTGTACTACAATAGTAACAAAATACTAAATTACTCATTTCATTGAACTACAAAAGTCAAATATCATGCATTCAACTCTTTAATTGCTTTTTTTTTCCAATTCCTTCTATTAGCTCACACTCTCCCTCTATATATCTTGTTCAAATTTTCAATCGCTAATAAAATACTTTTTTTATTCATCTAATCAAATTCAAATGCATCTTTTTGAACTTGTAATGGATGACACTGGATGTTAATAAAGTTTTTTCAAATGTTAATTCATTCATTAAATATAATTAATTCATTCATTTTAGTTTTTTAAAATTTAAGTTGCATATATCCACCAATAGTTGGCGCCAGGTAAACTTAAAAAATGAACGAAAACTATTTCTAAAGGACTTTCTGCGATAGAGTGAAAAAAAGTAGGAATTGACAAATTTTTTTTTTTATATTACTTGTTTTTTATCAAGCAATGCTGTTTATTTCTCATACATGAATAAATGACATGTGTATAAACTAGCTAATTTTAAAGAGTTTACTCCCCCGATCCTTCGCCGAACGAATGTAAAAACCCATGATTTCCCAAAAGTCAGCACATCTCTCTCAACAAAGCCATCACGAGTGCTCACTTTTGTGGTGGTCACTTTCAAGGCCGGCCATCGATTGAGCTCCCGAACAATTGGAAGATAGCGCACAGCATCCAGCGAACGGAAGGAAGTGGAATTTCCGATTCCATTTGGGCCGCTCACTCGACCACAGCTTTTCCTTCCTCCAGTTCTGAAATGCTCATGAAATCCCACTTATCTATTCAGGAAGACGTGAGAATTGGATGCAATGCAGTCCTATTTAGATCTGCATATTTTGTTCTCAGCCGCAGTTGGAGTGCCGAAATCCCCAGCGGTTCTCACATTGTGGGCGCCACACAAGATAACAATCCAATAGCAACTTGAACAATTCGCAAGACATTATTAGCGTTTTGAGCTTTGGTTGCTAAGAAGTTGCACTAATAGCGTCTGGCATTCTAACTAGCAGTATCTAACATTCTTACTAGTAGTGTCTAATAATATTTCTAACATTTTTACTTGTGACTATATGTGTCTAATTATTCTTACAGGGAGAAATTTTGTTCTTCGGGAATTGTTTACACAGTTTAGTTGTCTAATTTCCACGAATTAGTTGCTTTACATGATATGCTAAAAATGAACTGGGAAGCACGGCAAAATTTTTCTTGTTGAAGGGATCGCAAAGGTAAAGAGTTTGAGAGCCCATTGCATCCCAGAGAAAATTAAAACATCACGGCTACAATTTAAAATAGAGTTTTTCTAACTCAAACATTTCACTATTATGCATTGGATGAAGAGAAAAATTCTTTTAACTCCCTGTTGAACCAACAGCAACTCAAGTAGATGGCAAGATTGGGACAGCTAACTTCTTGAACAAACACAACATGGATGCGTGAATTTTTTAAGTGAAATGATATATCTTAATTCCTGTTATAATTTAATTATGACGATCTTCACATAACACAACTTAATTCTTGAATTCTTAACATAATTTATGAAAGAGACCCGAATACGAAATCTGCTTCTACCCTAATTAACGCCGAGTAAAACTGCATTTCGGAAATTCTGTTAAAGAGTCCATATAAAAACAAAAGCTACACTCATGTTCATAAATTAAGGATAATTCAGAATCACACAGAAATTGAACTCTAAAATAAAAATTTCACCTGTAGAATTATCACACACATCTTGAAGAAGAATATGCAAATTACAGGAAACCACCAGATGGCGCGGATAGCACATCACAATGACGAGAGTGTAAGAGAGGGGTATATAAGGAATTGTGGCAAAGAAGTAAAATTGTTCACAAGAGCTTTAAAAGCCTTTCAGTGCAATAACCGCATAGTTATGGCACAAAGGAAGCATTTGGATGATTTTTTACGTGGTAGAATTATCGGATGACTGGCATGTGGAAGTACCCAGCTGGAAGTATCCGTGGAACTTGGAATCGCCCAGAGTGTCATCTCCAGGCTTTGGCAACGATTCCAAGATGATGGTAATGGGAGTAGATGTTACAGCACAGGTCGACCCCGAGTTACAACGCCGAATCAGGACCGGTATTTAGCAGTTACTGCCAAACGAAACAGACCGAGCACAGCATCAGACTTGTCTCGTCAGCTCTCTTTAGCTACCGGTACGACAGTTTCAAGGCAGACCGTCTACAGACGCTTAGGGCACATTGGTCTATATGCTCGTAGGCCTGTCAGATGTGTTCCACTTACCGCAACTCACTGTCGCCTGCGATTAACCTGGAGTAGAGAGCATGCATAGTGGGCACCGCAACAGTGGTCTTGTGTGATGTTTTCCGACGAGTCCAGATTTAGTTTGCAGTCTGATTCTCGCCGGACTCTCATATGGGGAGCGCCAGGTACCCGTTGCCACCAAGAGAAACCATTGAACGACACCGTTACGGTGGTGCTGAATGGCTCGTTTGGGGGAGGAATTATTCTTGGTTCCAGAACTGACCTGCATGTTCAGAGTGTAACGATGACGGGCCACATCTATCGGGATGTCATTCTGGAACAACATGTACGTTTGTTTCGGGGCACCATGGAGGATATCACCCGTATGGATTGGCCAGCATACTCACCAGATTTAAATCAATAGAGCATGTGTGGGATATGCTTGGCCGACGAATTTGCAGCCCGTCAACCCCTCCCCCACCTGTCAACCGGAACTTCGGAGGGCATTGCTTGATGAGTGGTGTAATATTCCCAAGATCAGATTGATAATTTGATACTCAGCATGCCTAGGCGTTGTAAGGCCTGTATTGCATCGTCCGCGAGACATACTCCATATTAACCATCATACTAACCATGTTTTACTGTTTTTTGTAAATAGGATCTTTTTTGAAATTTGCTCCAGGGAGTAAAAAATCACAATTTTTATTAACTATATCAAACATATAGCATCTTTTTTGCTGTTTACCTTTTGTTTAATAAAAGTTGCCCCTCGAAAAAAGTTAAAAGTTGAAAAGTTAAAAGTTGCCCCTCGCTTTTAGCGTACTATTTGTAACCTGTTGATTTGACTATAAAACTATAAGTCTTGTTTAAACAGGCCTTTTGCAATAAGCGAGTTGAAGACTCTGTAGGTGAATACAGGAATCTACATTATACAAGCATTTTCAATTAAGATTTTATTACAAATTTTTATTCACACGTAAGTTTTAAAATGCATCCTACATTTGGGCTTCGATTTTTTTTACTTCACTACATCAACATAATTTAAATTGGCAAGTTATAGTGTTAAATAATTCTATTAAAATTGTTGAATGTTATAAGTAAAAGTAAGCAACTACTGTTAAAGAAAGAATTAAAAAGGGCGGAAGTACAATGGAAATATAAACAATAGATGGGCATTGATAAACTCTGTTTTTACATTAGGATACAATTTATTAATTCCATTTATTTATTTATAATATTCTGAATTTTTGCCAGCTTACCGCCAGATTGCAAATAATGGGCTGATTTTCGACAACTCAGTAGGAAGAGAGAAAAAAAATATTTCCGAAATTTACAAAAAAAAAAAAAAAAAAAAAAATTAAAAGCAATTTTAAGACTTTTCGGTTTTGCTGACGTTGCTATTTTAAGGGCAACAAGTCTGGTGGAGATAGTTAGCCATCCATGATGTAATATTTAAACAAGACTCACAAATTAGCACGATATTACAACAAATTCTTTTGAATCAAATAAATGTTTGGAGACCAAACGTATGTTAATAAGTTTTCCCGAACATTGGACAACATTTTTGGCTATTTGTGGAGTCCTAAAGGCTAATTCCTACCGAGGCATGAGGCTCTAAGCGAGACCCATCCCTAGCCTCACCACGTTCGCTTGAAACCGGTTTGGAATCAGCTCTTCGAGTTCGCCCACTTTCAACTCAAGCGGAACTTCACAAGGCATAAAGCGATTTCTGACGTTTCGCTGTGTAGGGTTCGAAAAATTCTTACCTGCCGCGTGAATCTTCAAAGCTTCATGCCTCGGTGGGGAACGAGTCTTTAGTGTTGAGTTCTTGCCGTCGTGCGATGTTAACATAGAATATTTAGCAATTGATCTGCACACATATTATTGTCTGCATTTCTTTGGTTTAACAATGTTAAACCAAAGTGCGTTTAAAGAGCCTTACAGAAATAAGAAAAGTTTATTTAAAAATTTTTAGTTTAGTTAGGTATTAAAAAAAATACACTCATAAATAAATACATTGAATTTTAGGAAAACAAATAACAAATGCTAGCATTTTTTTTATTATTCCCGAAATATTTTCCATTTCAAATAAAAATATTTGTTGTGAAATGCATCTCTGAAATACTGCTGGCAATCGTAGAGAGAAAAGAAGTTTGCAAACATTTGAAAAAGTTGCGAAAACATTTGAGAAACGTTTTTAAAATGAAAAGAACAAGCAAATAAATAAATAAAAGAAAACGCGTTCTTTAAAATGAAATGTCAAAAGAAATAGTTGTTAACAAAAAGTCTGCAAAAGTTTCGATTTTGTGGGGGAATATTTAAAAGCATTTTTTTTATTGTCGAAAGAACAAACTAACAAACAAACATCTCGAGGGGGGGAGGGGAGAAGACTTGGCGCAGAATTATTATTTACAAGGGATTTGAAAATATGAAACACGACAACAAAAAAAAAACTTGTTTTTCTAAAAGGCTACTCAGTGCTTGTTTCAAGAAACAATCCTTTTTCCGGAAAATAAAAAATTTTCAGCAATACAAATTGTACCGCTCCTGAAAAACAGAGAAAACTATGATTAATTCTATTATTTAATTCCTTCTATTAGCTCACACTCTCCCTGCATATATCTTGTTCAAATTTTCAATCGTCCATAAAATACTTTCTATTCATCCGCTCAAGCTCAAATACATTTTTTTTTGAACTTGTGGTGGATGACACTGGATGTGAATACAGTTTTCAAATATTAATTCAGTAATTAAATCTAATTCATTAATTTTAGTTTTTATTAGATTTAAGTTCCATATATCTACCAATAGATAGCCAGATAAAACTTAACAAAATGAATGAAAATTATTTATAAAGGACTTTCTGCAGTAAAGTGAAAAAAAAAAAAGTAGGAATTGACTTAAAAAAAAAAAATTTGTTTTTATATTATTTGTTAATGAGAGTAGAGCAGAAGACTAAAATGCAGTCATTGATAAAGTGATTTCATTGTATTGTTCTCTGGTTCGTTTAGATTTTGAATAGTTGATATCTCGAAAACCTTTCATTATAAATGTGATTTTCATTGTTGGGTGTGTTGAAATGGAAAAATACTAACTAAACTGGCAGATATGTAAGAGATCCAGCGTTACCCAGGGTGCATGAATGGAAATCTGCTGCATTGCATCTGCAGTGTGCAATCTAATTTGATGGGTTGGTTTATGAATTTATTCACCTGGGTTAGTACTGTAATTTAGCACAAACACATATAAATAAAGAATCTAAAAAATTCATGTCTGTCTCCTTCCGTCGTAGAGTTCAAAGGAAGGACTCGCCGATCTACAGATCTATGTGTTTATTCGCAGAATAGACACTGAAATTTTTCCCCAAGCTCAAACATTGATCATAGGTTTGGTTTGTCGCTCTACGGTCATCTTGTGCACACGAGGGCTAAACAGACCGGGATCTACAGTTTAAAAGTGGATTGCGAACCACTACAAATATCCATGGCACCTGACTTAAACCCGAAACCTGTGGTACCGAGCGCCAGACACTCGGTCAACAGCTGAAGAAAGCTGAAGAAAGCGAAGAACAAACTTGGATTCCGAACCACTAACAAACAATCCTGTGGTACAAGGTCAGAGCGCTAGCCATTGGCCGCCGTCAATCACAGAGGGTTTTTGAACCGAGATCCTTTACTTCCTAAAAGCAACGTGCTTTCTGTGAGGTCATCCCGACTTTTTTTCATATTATAATGCAGTTCACAAAAAACATTCAAGGTGATCAAAATTTTCCTTTTAAATGTCTTTAATGGAAAATGACGTCCTTTTTCTTCACATCTAATCTCAACCATTTTTCATAACTTTTAAAATCACCCTTATAAATATTTATCAATTAAACTGAAATTATGATCCCAATTGCATCAAAAATGATGCAATTCCTTTCGTCGTGCGTTGTTTATATTTTACATAAATACATGTAAATGAAGATTGTTAAGTAAACTGGACACGAATGTTGCGTTATGTAATGTGACAAAGTTTAAAAAGTCAAATAAACCGGCTTTTTTGTGAGAATCATCCGCGCGTCATGTTGGCTTTTAAGAAGTCATTCAATTATAGGAATAAATACTCACTTTTTCATTCTCGTTTTTGCAATATTTACCATTGAAATTTTTACCATTGAAAATCGAAAACCTCCACAACTCCTACGAAAAAATTTTTGTTCCCTTCCCTTCAAGCCCCAAAACCTCCATTATTCGAAATTTCCACCCTCTATATGTCGAAATAATGAATTAATCCCCACAAGCCATTTTTTGGTATATATTTTCCCTCCGTAACTCGAAAAAAAAATTTAACCGCTGTATCTCGAACATTAGCAAGGTTTGATTTTACAATCCTTTTTACACCTCGATCATTTGGAACTAATTACCTCCATATCTTGAAGAAAAATAAGTTACCGTCTTTAAGGATTTGCGACAATGCATGTTATTGTTTCTTAGAAAACAATATATGAGTATACAGTAAATAGAATAACCAGTACTATGAAATATTCTTATTATAGTTCTTATTCTTGTAATTCTCAGAATAAATTAGAAGAATCTAAACTTCTACAAGTCGAATATTTCCTTACAAAATCCGCGTAAATTGAAATCCTCCATAAGTCGAAAACTCTATAAATTGAATTATTTGGCATCTCCTTGAAATTCGACTTACAGAGGTTCTACTGTATAAATATGTAATAAACTCTTATAAAAAATTTACTGATTTTCGTTTTATATTTGGTATTTAGATAAAAAGTGTTAGATTTTGTTATAAATTTGATAAATACCTTTATAAAAAGTATCAAAAACAATTTGTCATCTATAAAATAGAATATTTTACTATTTTTAATGGAATGGAATGAAATATCAAATTATCATACATGCACGCTTTAACACACTAGTCAAATGAATTTATAGTACGTAACTAGAACAATTAATTCATAACAAAAAAAAAATTACGCTAAATTACGCTAAATATGAGGCCCTGAACGAAATAATTATGCGTGTTATATTAGAACTACATCAGAAATGTACTAAAGAACACTAACATTCTATAATAAATTAATATTTAAAATAAAAAGAAAATTAGAACAGGAAGAAAAACCCCACAACAACAACAACCCGTAAACAAATGAAAATGAAGCCCCTACAAGTTATTCAATGCTTGCTATGAAACATCAACATTAAATGAAACTGATGCTCTGATGTTCATCCGTGTAAAAAAAATTACAATTTTTAAAATCTAGTTTAAAAAAGAAATCATCATAATTCGATGAAAATGTGGATTATACACGAAACAAAAAATATGTTTTTTAAAATAATACATTACAAAAATCCATTATTAAAAGTAAAATGAGTGAATAAAATATTACTATTATTTACTTATTGTTTTAAACTAGTAATTAATTTACTTACTATTTTCATGACTACATACATCAACAAAACATGATGTGACCTGATCAATATCAGCTTACTGAATACATTGAGCATAGAAGTGAATGGAAAAATCTAATCATTTTATGGGCATTATCAAATGAATGAATGCTACAAGATGTAGTTTAAATTTTTATCTTAAGAATAGTCCTATTTTACGTTTAAAATTTTTTTTTTAAAATTCAGAAATTAACATTGAAGAGCCTATTTAAATGAAAATTGAATTAAATGATTCTTAATTTAATGTCCTATTTTAGAAAGTGAAATGAACGAAATACATTGCATCCTTTTGATAACGACACAAGCGCTTAGAAATCAATAATATGTTAAAATTTTTTGCTAAAATTTGCTATGTGCTAAAATTTTGCTAAAATTTTGCTAAAATTTGCTATGTGCTATAATTTTGTTAAAATATTGCTAAAATTTATGCTAAAATGTTTTTCATCATACCGAAATTCTTTGTAAATAAGACGCAAAGAAAGTTCTATTTATTTGTACACCATTTTATTTTAACATAATAAAAATATACGTTTAAATAACCTATTTTCATAGAAACAAAAGAGCACATAACACCAAACACTATTTATTTTACCTTAGCATTCCTATCGATGATTTTTGGAATTTCTAACATTTAGAAATTTTTGATTTTACCTGAATTTTATTCTTAGAAATAGGCCGAAATCTGAATATTGCTTTCAATTCGTCTTCAATTTCATGAAGGCTATCCTTCTGATAAAGAAATCCCAGCGGCCATTTTGGAAAGAATTTTTTTTTTTCAATTTAGTCTATAATCAGGGGTTTAAATTTCTCAAACATGTTACACGAAATACTATTTTCCATTCAAATCTTTTAATATCATTACAAAAATAGTTTTATGTTTGTCTATCTTTTTTTTCTCAATACTTTTAAATTATTCAAACAAGTCTCTAATCGTTGAAGACCAATGAAATTTTAGTTTTATATCCAATAGCTGAAATTGTTTCTTAAGAACTAAAAGAAATTAAATCTTTTTTTAAATTTTTGTTTAGGGTCAACTTAAATGCGCGAAACTGTACTTAAAGTGATCACTTATACTAATAATTCAAGAATACCCTTTGTTTATTTTCATTGTCTTTATTTCTACATTGAGTTTCTTGAAAAATTGTTAAAATGATTTTACTGTTAAATTGAAATTTCGATGTTTAGCTTACTACTAAAATCGTAGTGTATTTTAAAAAGCACTTTAGTACTATTTATTCGCTTAATAAGTTTTCACTAAATAAGTTAGTATAAGAATTATTGAAAATTTGCATGTATTATTGCTTAAAAATCTAATCTAGGAGTTAAAAGATGAAAGTAAATACCTTATGTTCATCCAAAAGTCGATGACATTTTTGTCACAACAGTCTTCGATCGTTTTATCATGTGGATGTCTGGGCTGTAAGTGTCGATTCAGAATCTATGTCCTCACAAATAAAAAAATATCCTTCTAATCTGAAATATCGTCTATTTTGAAATCGACCAAACTTCCACCAAAGTCACTTTCCACTTTGATAAAGAGTTTTTCCCAAGCAGTCTCTTCAATCGACGAGAATTTCAAAACAGCCATGCAAAAGATTCTTAAAAACTCGCAGAAATTAAACCAAAGAATGCGATAGGTTCTAGAAGCAAAATCTTTCAAATAAGTAACAACTTATAACAAAGTTATTTTCCACTTATGACTGGTTTTTTTCAGTAACTTTATCCAGGAACACATAATCCAAAAAAAAAAAAAAAGAGCCCAGAGTAAAAATCAGCTAGAGAATCCTAAATTGAAAGATGGAATATGGAGGACTCATATTTTATAGCGGTTCCCGCAGGTGCAACTGGCCACCATCCAATTGGCAGGGATCAAAGGACAGTCGAACGGGAAAGGGTTGAAATGGAATAAATAGCTGGGAATCTTGGATGTGGTGCTTTTTTTTTGACAGATCGCGTTTTGGCTTTTTGCGAATTATGTTTGGTGTGGGCGGTTCGGCAGAAAGAGTTTCGTCTTCTAGAAGCAATCAACGTTCATTGCACTTAAGTAAGATCTGTTTGCTCTACAATTGATTCTATTGAGTAGATTCCAATAGCAATAGATCATCCCATTCCTTATGATCGCAACACTAAACAATAACCAACAACAATTTGACTTTAACGAGTATATTGGCAGCTCTGGCTGCCATGCACTTCTATCTGGATGATTGCATTGAGGATGATATTGTAAGAGGAATATGACTTGCTCAGTACTAAACAATAAAAAAAATTAAATACTTTGAACATTGATGCCAGATCGTTGAAAAATATTTTAATGCCGGAGGGTTGACGTGAGGTCATTTACGATAACAATGCGTAATAAATAGATTGGTTTGATTGGTTGGTTTGTCGCTCTACGGTTCATCTTGTGCGCACAAGACTCTAAACAGACGGGGACCTACAGTTTAAAGTGGATTCCGAACCACTCACAAACATCCATTCCGTCGACATGATTCGAACCTGGAGGCTGTGGTACTAAAAGCCAGAGCGCTAGTCGATTGGTCATCAGGCCGCATATATAGAGAGAAGATTCAATAGATCCCATAAAGCTACATTACACACTTTTCCCACCATGATAAGAATCTGGTGTGCATCCTCATCCATTTCTCGATCTCAATCAAAGAACTTCCAGGCCTACGTGTTTATCCTTCCTGTAAAAATCAGCATCATGTCGGCCGAAACATGCGAACTTCCCATGGGAACTATTAGGCAGACAAAGGGACAGAAAAAAAGGGCATCATTCTGCGGGAAACAGCAAGGACATTTCCTGGGAAACTCTGGATCCCATAGGCAGACCTCACGCAGGAAAAACAACAACCCAGGAATAGATTGGTTTGGTGTGTCGCTCTACGGTCATCTTGTGCACACGAGGGTTAAACAGACCGGGACCTATAGTTTAAAGTGGATTCCGAACCACTCACAAACATCCATGGCACCGCCGAGACTCGAATCGAAACCTGTGGTACCGAGCTCCAGAGCGCTAACCACTCGGCCATTCAGGTCCCTGCCAAGGAATAGGAGCATCAAGGTCAACTGATCATTCCTTCGAAACAGGTTTCATGCAGGATTTTCGGCGGGATTACCTATTACTGATGTAATGTAGAAGTTTTCAGTTTTGTAGAAGTTTGCATTCTGTGTGTTTCGAACCTACATGATATTCGCCTTGCTGATTTCTCGCCCACCTTTAAAATTCAGTTAAAAGAAACCACTCTCTCCTGCCATTTTTTTAAAAATCTCAGTTCATATTTTTATACGCTTTTTCATAATTTCATATGAATTGATTGCAATGGTTTGAAATAAATGAATTTTACAAAAAGAACATAGTGGACAAATCTCGTGTTAGCACAAATAAACAGAAAAGGGGAAAAACAAAGAAATGCAAATTGGATTTTATGAAACAAGATTATTAAACAATGGGTTTTCATAATGCTGTCATCTGCTAAAATACAAACCAGGCAACGGTAAATCGTGGGTTGGTGGACATGTTATAATGTTCTAGAATTGTAACAGACACGTTTTGTTGATTTAACAAAACTTGATAAGAGATATTTTTCAAAAGTTACAAGAATCTTGTATATAAGATTCTTGAATATTAATTAGAGACAGGCCGGGAGATCGTATTGGCCAAGCGTAGATAGCGTCCCAGCCGATGGATCGCGCCAAGAAGGCATGGTTCAGATATTTCTGGAACATGGCTGACTGAAAAGTGAGACTGACTTTCATGCTGACTGAACTTGAATCGTGACAAAACCACATGCGTTGTCGAAGAAGTGCAGCAATATAATGCTGTAAATACGGTGATATATACTCCATGAAAATAATGTACGACGGGAATAATAATTCGTGCAACCAATTCTCGTTCGACCCAAACAACGATATCTAAAGCGAAAACGTTTCTGCCCATAGGATCCTGGCTGTAATTGATTTGTTTTTGTATTCCTGGTCAATCCTCCAAAATTCGTTGGGACCCTGTTGAATTACCCTTTAAGAGACCATAGGGGCGTTTTATTCGACATTGAGAATTTAAGTGTAGGTAAACAAGTAATATAAAAAAAAAAAATTTTAAAGTCAATTCCTACTTATTTTTCACTCTATTGCAGAAAGTCCTTTATAAGTAATTTTCATTCATTTTTTTAAGTTTATCTGGCGCCATCTATTCGTAGATATAAGCAACTTAAATCTAAAAAAGCTAAAATTAATTAATTAGATTTAATGAATGAATTAATATTTGAAAAAACTGTGTTCACATCCACTGCGAGTTAAAAAAAATGCATCTGAACTTGAGTGGATGAATAAAAAGTATTTTATGAACGATTGAAAATGTGAACAAGATATATATAGGGAGAGTGGGAGCTAATAGAAGGAATTGAAAAAGAAACGAACTGCCTGACACCCATAAGAGAACGTTTTACTTAAAAGAAAAATTACTTTAAGATTATTTTGAGACCGAAACATTGAATCTTAAATTGAATTTTTATTTTGAAGACCCAATGCCCATTGTATTTTGGACTTGCCAAAAGTACTACTTTCTCAAATATTTTGAAAAAAATTATACGTATTCTTTGCAATTTAAAATGCGTATACTTTATTTTGCATGTGTGTACATTATGCATGCCCTACATCACGTTAATGATCTAAGAATTGGTAAAAATTTATTTACAAATGGATTTAAGATGTATAATCGGTCTTTATTTTACTAATGGATGGCAGTGTAATCAGGTTTATTATACATTATATGTACGGCTGAACGTCTTTAAAAATTATTTTAGTGAAACGCAGTGTGTTTTATAGAAGATGGAGTTACTTAACAAGGTTTATGTGTATGACTTTGTAGAAAATTTAACAAAAACTGTACAACACATATCTCGTAAAAATTTTTTTGAAACAACATAAATTTAAATTCTGTAGTAGCAAGCTTACGAAGCCTATGCAGCATTTGACCTTATGGTTGATTAAAAAACAAACACGCAATTTTCACAGAATTGTCTTTTTAATAGAGAGTTTTTGTTGCTCTAATCAGAAATCTCTAAAAACAAAGACGAACCAAAAGTTCATCTGTTTATGCTACGGAAGGACTCGATAAATTTGTAAGCAGGAAAATCCTTCCGCTGAGTTCGTAGAGCAGGGCAGGGAGTAGCGAACCTCTTAGACACACTATTACTGACGATGTTCGTTCATAATTTTAGTGTAAAAATTACAGTTTATAAAAACTAAAAACACACTTTTAATCAAACTAAAAGTAAAAAATAATTGCTAACATAAGACTAAAATGACTGACGAGAAAATGAATGTCACTGTTCTAAAAGCGTGGGGTGCTCGATATCAATCTTTATAATTTTTCACTAGTGTAATTCCGAAAGGCAGAGTTAGTTTAAAAATGTCATGCAAATCACCCCACGCTTTTAGAATTAATTTTCTTGTCAGTCATTTTATTCTTATGTTAACAATTATTTTTTACTTTTTAGTTTGATTCACTCTAAAAGCGTGTTTTTTTGTGTGTTTTTATACTATAATATTTAAATGAGGTCCCGGTACGGAGGACTGGAACTATAGTTCTTACAAAAATTTAATTGTGAGTAAAACAAAGGCTAAACGCGAATAGGTCGAGCCAGCCAGGATTCGAACAGGGAATCTCCTGATCCGTAGTCAGGTGCGTTATCCGGTGTGCCACTGTCCCACGTAGGTTTGAGTGTCTTAGGTACTTTCATTCTACATAGGTTAAATTGCTCTTCCTAAGTTAAAATAAAATCACCAATCCTGGCGATCCTAATCGTGATGAGATAATAGACATCAAAATATTTTAGTGTCCTTGATAAGTCTACAACGTTTCAATTAAATCGGATCGCTTAAAGTAGGGCAAAAATCGAGCCCAATGAGTCAGTTACAAACAAACATACAGGTGAAAAAAAAACATACAGGTGTGGCGTATTAAAATGGGTGTGCCTTTAAGAGATCTTCCGTGGTTTTTCCCTGGACAAATTCATTTGCTACATTTGTGACATTTTTAGTAAGGAATGACTTATATCAAAGTATCCAGCTTAAGAAAACATTACCAAGTTAAAGTTAAAAAATGTGTATACAAAAGAAAATGTGCTATGGTTGTTGTTTTCAAATGACGGACATTTCGACACATCAATTCTATAAAGCACTGCCTTCATATTCACCATGAATGGCGGACAGCACATTTATGTTTCCGAACTTCCGACGCCTTGGAAAGAGTTTTCGTATCTTGGAATAGACACGATAAATCCGTAAAACGAAAATACTTTTTCTAAATCCAAGGAGAGGAGACGGTTAAGACCACCTACTTAAGATTTGTTCAAACTTTTAGTACAACATGGGAATGCAGCGTAGCAGTACCTCCTTCGTGGTGAATTCGTTACCTATTCAATGAACAAGTAATTTAAAAATAATTTTTTAAAGTCAATTCCTACTTTTTTTCACTCTATTGCATAAACTCTTTTATAAATAAAGTTACTTCTGGCGTCATCTATAGATGGTAGATATATGCAACTTTAATCTAAAAAAAACTAAACTAAATTAATTAAATTTACTTAGTTAATATTTGAAAAACTTTATTAACGTGAAGTGTCATCCACTGCAAGTTCAAAAAAAAAATGTATTTGGACTTGAGTGGAAGAATAAAAGTATTTTATGAACGATTGAAAATGTGAACAAGATATATATAGGGATAGTGTGAGCTAATAGAAGGAATTGAAAAAGTCTATTTTCTATCGGTATGTATGCATGCATATACATGTATGTCTATTCGGTAAAAAGATAAAAAGGAGTACACTTTCTCAGTTTGAAGCCGGTGGAATTTCTTTCAAATCTGTACCAAAATTAGAGGCAAGTATCTTCCAGAAACAAAGGAAGATCGTTATGACGATGGGAGGCGAGTAATGAGGCGTCGCTCATGGGCGGGGAAGGGGAGCGCCCTGTCAGGAGAGGATTAATTTCGACGTCGATACTCATTCATTAGAGGGAGCCGAACGCACGAGAATAATGAGATTGCGAAGCACTCATCAAGGGAAGATGAGGGATGAAAGCGAGGAGAGACGTTTTTAAATAATTATTTGCCCGCAACATTTTAAAAGGCACTCATTAAAGTTCAAGGTTAAGGTGGAAAGCAGACTGTTGGACGGCGGATCGGGTTTCGGAAAGAGCCGACCTGGAATCGAAACCCAAAAAGGGATTGGTTTGATTTGGTTTGTCACTCTACGGTCATTTCGTGCACACCTTAGGCTAAACAGACCGGGACCTACAGTTTAACGTGGATTCCAAACCACCAACAAACAGCCATGTCATCGCCAGGATTTGAACCGGAAGACTGCGGCTGTTAAAGTGAGGAGCAGAAGATGATGAATTTAAAGAAGAATTTACGAAGTTTCGAATATAAAACAGCTTCATGGTGAAAATAAAAAAAAAATGAATAGCTCAGGAACGTGACCCTAATGAATAAAAATAAGCATCTGACGATTCAAAACCAGAGGTATGAATAGAAAAACGTATTCCAAAAAGAGCATCGCTCGTTCCTTGAAATAGAACATTTCAATAAGCAGAATCGGTTGGAATGAAACTTTTCAGCGAAAGAGAGGTGTTTCTTAAAAAACGCTTTTATTTGAGCATGAAATCAAATTCGGGGAAAAAAAACTTTCACAGAAACGTACCAGCATTTTTTTTTTTTTTTTAAACAATGAAACTTTTTTTTAAAAAAATGCTGGTACGTTACGTTTGTTGAAATGTTGTTTAAAAATTTTTTTTAAACAACATTTTGCCTTGCCATTTCAAAGAAATCATTGGACTAAAGATTTAATTTCTTTATTTTCAAAAGGAAAAAAAAAAAAGCATCCATACGATTCTGTTCGAAAAAATGAGATATGGTTTGAAATTCTACGATCGTGAAACTTGAAATGCTTGAGCCTACCGGACAAAGGCCGAAGGTTTTCAAAAATGAAAACACGGTCAAGGTCGAAACGAACCATTCCTCCTCTTTCCAAATGCACGTGAGAGTGCGCCTCAATTGAATCACGTTACATTTTTCCACTATTACTTATAATGAATATACGCATCCATAAAGTATAGAAATATAGGTTACGCTTTATAACCAGAATAATAATAGGAGATTATATTTATAAATATGTATTTATGAAGCTTTGCAATATTCATAAAATAGTATACATCTGTATATTTATAATAAATGATAAAGAAAAATGTTACCTCATAGCGTACTTTGAATGGTGCCAAAATTTTCAAAATACTTTATTATTATATAAATTTATCTTATTTTATAGATATTACAAGCCTTTACTACTGTCCAAAAAGTAAGACCCATTTTGAATTTAAAATTCCCGGGGCTTGTGAATTTTAATTATTTTTTTTTTTGGGGGCGGGGGGGGTTGCTGGCACTGTCCTTGACATCTGTGTGAAATTTCACGTCAAAATATTCATTAGGGTTTGAGTTACGCTTGGCTTTGTGAGACGCTTAAACTGATTCCGGCGATTTTTGAAATGTCTCAACTCATTGAGCAAAGAACTTCAACCGACGAAGCTCACGTACAAAAAATTAAAGATTTTTGTGTTTGCAAACCGTCGATTTACAATTGGAGACCTTGTTGATGATGTCGGAATTTCAAAAGGATCGGTCCATTCCATTTTGGGCCACAAACGCGTCAAATCTCGATTTGTATGGAAAGCACTGAATGCGCCAGCTCACACGGCACTTGTTCCTCGTGACTTTTTCGCCAAAAATGAAACCCATATCGTTCCACAACCACCGTATTCACACCGTACGATTTCTGGCTGTTCCCTAAACTCAAAAGACCACCCCGGGGACACCGTTTTGAGTCTATTAAAGAGATTCGACGTGAATCGCCGCGCGCTTTGAAGGTCATCCCTGCCGATACTTTTAGCAAGCATTGAGGATTGGAAAAAAAGTTGGCATAAGTGCATTGTGTCGGGCGGGGATCACTTTGAAGGCGATGAAATAAATTTAGAAGAATAAATAAAGAGTTTTGAAAAAAATAATGGGTCTTACTTTTTGGGCACAGTAGTATATATAGTATGCTTTACAAATATATAATTTTTTTATTATTATTGTTCTAATTATCTTTCATTATTTACGATCCTAATATTTTTATTTCAGTAATAATAAAAAATTATCCCCTGTCCTATGCGATTGCAACTAGAATTGTTTTCTCCTTTAACTTTAACTGTTTTCCTGCCACACCACTTTTTTTTTTTTTTTCTTAAAGGATATCCTTCATATCAAAACAAGTTATATAAAAAAAGTTTTTTTAAGTCAATTCCTACTTTTTTTTTCACTCTATTGCAGAAAGTCCTTTATAAATAATGTTCATTCATTTTTAAGTTTATGTGGCGCCATCTATTGGTAGATACATGCAACTTAAATCTAAAAAATACTAAAATTAATGAATTAAATTTAACGAATGAATTAATATTTGAAAAAACTGCATTAACATCCAGTGTCATCCGCTACAAGTTCAAAAAAAAATGCATTTGAACTCCAGTGGATGAATAAAAGTATTTTAAGAACGATTGAAAATTTGAACAAGATATACACAGACCAGTCACATTAATGTGACCACCACCTACTTTCGACATCAACATGAAATAACCCATCACAAAAGGCAGGTGGCAGCACATTGCAGTGGAGTGTATATAAAAAGAATTCCCTCTTAATACCACTTAAATACCACTTAATACTACATCCACTTAAAGCCAGAATATACAAGAGTGTATATTCTGGCTTTTAACAGGTGTTCACATTAATGTGACTGGACTGTGTATATAGGAAGAGTGTGAGCTAATAGAAGGAATTGAATAAAGACTCTTCGTCGGCACTTTCTTTAAAAATAGCAAAAGCATAACGCACATACTCACTTTGCTTGTTTCTTCCGAGTCCGAATCATTCAGTTCGTTTTTTGAAGTGTATGATCGAATGAGCAGTCAAACGATTCGTTCGTGTTCAGTTCGCAACATCTCGCCGTTCTGCAAACGAGGAAGAGAACGCCCGCAACTTGTCTGAGGCGCTCGAGTGAGATGTGTCAAGTGAGAATTTCCTGAGCCGCAGTATTTGCGGAACTCTTTGAGTTACCCCGTCTCAGCAAGGCTGCAAAACAAACCATCTGAGGCGTTCTCATGTAACTGACTGAGGCTGCCAGATGGAATTAAGGAAAGTCCGAAAAGTGCCTCACTGCGGAACTGCAAACGGCTGCAATCTGCCAGGTGATAATAAAACGAAACTAGTTTGCGGCTTGTCCTTTTTCCTTTTTCTAATCACAAGAACCTTTTCTTTATCATCATAACTTGCTTTTAGTACTATTTTTTTTTCTTATTATTTACCGTTTTCTTTCTTCTAATGAATACCCTTATATTTATTGCTCCATGCGTATGGAATAGTCATAAAAACCCCCCATCTATTCCAGAAATTAGGTGCCAATATTTCGTACTTGAGTTGGCGATATTATCACCACTTGGCGCCCTCACCTTGCACGCATTTCTTTAAGAAACATGAACATGTTTTTTTGGTTTTTTTTTTTTTTTTTCTTCAATTCCTTCTATTAGTTCACACTTTCACTATATATATCTTGTTCACATTTTCCATCCATCGTTCATAAAAAACTTTTTATTCATCCACTCGAGTTCAAATACATTTCTTTTTTAACTTGTAGTGGATGACACTGGATGCTAATACAGTTTTTTTTTTCAAATATTAATTCAGTAATTAAATTTAATGAATTAATTTTAGTTTTTTTTTATATTTAAGTCGCATATATCTACCAATAGATAGGGCCATATAAACATAAAAAAAGGAATGAAAATTGTTTATAAAGGACTTTCTGTAATAGAGTGAAAAAAGTAGGAATTGACTTTACATTTTTTTTTTTATATTACTTGTTTATCTTCATAACTTATTTTAGTACTATTTTTTTCTTATTTAACGTTTCGTTTCTTCGTTTGCTGCATCTGTATGGAATAGTCATAAAAATACTCCATCTATTCCAGAAAGTGGGTGCCAATATTTCGTGCTACAGTTGGCGCTGTATCGCCACTTGGCGCCCTTACGTTGCACGCATTTATTTAAGAAACGCAAACATGTTACGAAGCGATTCTGATTTGGTTTGTCACTCTACAGTCATCTTATACACACTTTAGGCTGAATAGTCAGGACCTACAGTTTAACGTGGATTCCAAACCACCAACAAACATCCATGCCACCTCCAGGATTCGAACCTGAAGCCTTCGGTACCAACCGCCAGAGCGTTAGCCAGTTGACCATCAGGCCACCAACCAATTTGAACACCCCTAGAAATTCTTCTCAAGTCCTACATTTATTGTGGCAGGTGCTTACTCAAGATAAAGAAATACGAGAAATGATGTTATTCTATTTATATCTCTAATCATTTGTAAGAAATAAAAATAAAACATTTCGTAATGTCTATATAAATATTTTATTTTTAATTAATTTGGGGAATACTTATTACACGAGAAAATTTACTAACAGAATATAAATAACAAATATTTAGAAAAATTAAATCTACACTTATTGACAACTAAAAAAAAAAAAAAATGAACCCTTTTTTCGAAAATCGTTGTAGGAAAATAGTTCTTTCCCCTTCGAATCAACGGGAAAGATTGTTGGCAAAAAGTAATATGAAAAAAAATTAAAGTCAATTCCAACTTTTTAAGTTGAAATTTTCCTATTACATCTGGCGTCATCTATTGGTAGATACATGCAACTTAAATCTAAAAAAAAAAAAAAACAACTAAAATTAATGAATTAAATTTAATTAACGAATTAATATTTGAAAAAACTGCATTGACATCCAGTGTCATCCATTACAAGTTCAAAAATGCATTCGAACTGGAGCGGATGAATAAAAATTATTTCATGAACGATTGAAAATTTGAACAAGATATATATAGGGAGAGTGTGAGCTATTAGAAGGAATTGAAAAATGCCAAGCTGTCATTGCATATGTTTAATCACAAAATCCTGAAATACATGCCGAAAATTCATTCTAAAGGTGGGCAGTCTATTCCACAATGCAATATAAGCTTATTTTCGCTCTATAATACAAATAAACAAAGTAATCCGTCAAGTATAAAGACATGACAGACTGACCTTAAAAAGTGCCCCGTCGTCACTTCACTCCTGGCTGGCAGTAGCGACTGTAAGTAACGTGAGATGTATGCTCACGGAGTATTATGTTGGCCCCGAATTGGTAACCCCTATTTACTCTCTATTTTATTACTACTCCATGATTTATATTACGAATAGCTGCACCAAATGGCGATTAAAAGACGAGAACTTTTAAGGGTACTGTCTTGTGGTAGAAAAATTGGAAAATTCCCACCTGCCAGCTTGACTGTGAATGTAAGGCACACTTTGTCCCAATAGCCATCGGTTATCCTCGATTGTGACAGAAACGCACATCACCGGTGGACTCGAAGTTGAGCTTTACTGTCTTCTCTCTGCAAAGTTACTACTTTGCTAGGGACGGACTTTGTCGACATTTGGTTTTTAAAAACATATTTTTTTGTTAACGTTTGTTCGTTTGTTTTTATTGGCTTGCAGAAATCTCAGAAATCACAGGGAGGGAGACTTCTTTAAACACTTTTTTTCATATTTGCTTTAACGCAAACCTTGATTTTAAACTGTTTGCTTCAAAAAAAAATTTTAGAAAAACAAGTAATATAAAAAAAAAAAAAAAAAAAATTTAAGTCAATTCCTACTTTCTTTTCACTCTATTGCAGAAATGTCCTTTACAAATAAAATTGAAATTTTGCTTTTACATCTGACGCCATCTATTATTAAATATATGCAACTTAAATGTAAAAAAAAAACTAAAGTTAATTAATTTAATTTGTTGAATGTATTAATATTTGAAAAAGCTGTATTAGCATCCAGTGTCATCCACTACAAGTTAAAAAAAAGGTATTTGAACACGAGTGGACGAATAGAGAGTGTTTTATGAACGATTGAACATTTGAACACGATATATATAGGGAGAGTGTGAGCTAATAGGAATTGAATAAAACTCTCAATCTGTTCTCATCAGAACAGAGTGCACAGATCATGCTTTTTACACGAAAGTAGATTCTCGTGGGCTTTTAAATCCACCAGTGGTATTAAGTTTTATTCTCCTTTATTGCGTCTCCGTTAAACAGCAAGTTCCGCAAAAAGCAGCAGGTGCGAAAAAATGATCATAGAGCGCCAAACCAAATCTTCATTACTCAGAGATGAACCTCATATGGCAACTATGGATTTCCGAGAGGCGAAATACTTCGATTTCTAGGAAACGAAATTTGATTCAATCGTTCAGAAAATGTGTTTATACTTTTAACCGAATGATAATTTCTTGTGAGTTTCATATTCTGTAATTTATAGATAATTATTTTTCACATGAGTGGTTTTCAGAGATATCTAACGTCTACAGGTTAGGTATTTCTTGAAAAGACCACTACCTGAATGACATGTATGACGTTGATTTTTTTCTAATATATATTTATATAAAAAATATTATTATGTAATACTTTATTTTAAGTATATACTTTTACTTAAGTATATACTTACTTATATTTTTATTAATAATTTATTTTTACTTAAATATGCGATTTTAGATAATGAAAACAATTTTAGATAATATTACATAACATTTTAGATAATAAGCTGCGATAATAAAAGCAATTTGGTTTTTGTTCTAATTCTGTTTTTGATTCCTTGTTAAGACGATAAGGATATTAGAATCTCTATTCCAGGCCTCTTCATTTTCCTCAAATATGCCTTTTTATCCCATAATTAAAAATCAAAATGCAGCTGTGTCCTTGACAGTTAAATCAAACACTTTCTATAACTGGATTTAGGAAAGATCAAAAATCGTTTTTCTTACTTCGAATTGATCACTACTCATACACTTACGATATTGTAGACATAAAGCATGAGTTTTAAGGAGAAAATTTTAAAAACCAACATTTTAATAATTAAAATGTGACGCAAAATGCTGAAAATAAAATAGCTCATCAACAAAGTAAAATAGTCAAATTCTAATCTTTCTAAATGACTTCTTTAAAAAAATTAGTCATCATTACTTTGCCGATATTTAAATTAAGTGACTGTTTTAAAACAGGACTGCATTAGGCTTATCTTAAATTGAGAAGAGGCCATTAAAAAATTGAATTATCTGCAACTGCATTGGGCAGTGAGTTTTTTTCTTTTTTTTTTTTTTTTCCAACTTTTCCACCATATATTTGGTACTTAACAAGCGGCAAACGGCAGCACAGGATAACAGGTTTTCACCCTTTAACGTTTCGCAAGGCATAAAATACAGTCAACTTAAGTTAGTGAGACAATTGACACTCATTGAGGAAATCTCCATTTTGTAGATTGTACGTGCGAGAAATTGTGCAAGCAAATGAATTAGTAGTCCAATCACCGTCTTAAAAACCGCAGCAGAACCTTTAAGTGATTGTGACATAACATCGAAAATCTGTTCAGTGTTCTCCGAATTTTATCCTCTACGATAGGCTAATGACAAACATACTTTTCTCCTGTACCACATGCAGGGCCGGATTTACCTATAGGCTAACTTGGCTTCAGCCTAGGGCCTCAAGATCAAGAGCAGCCTACATTCAAATTGTTAGAAAAATTAGAATGACACTAATCTAAAAACAGTAAACACTAAAACACTGAATCGAAAATAAGGAGAAATTCTACACATATGACTTGTAAACAAACATAAAAATGTATACGTAAAATAATTAAATTAAACGTAAAAATAATTATTTTCGTTGTCAAAGATTTCATTATTTGAATTTGGTTTCTTTGTAAATGGTGTGTGTTATGTTTGAAGAGTTATTGCTACAAGTACTCTATAGGGTGCTGAGAATAAATGTCCAAATAAATGTTCTCGATTTTTTTTTTTTTTTTTTTTTTTTATTATCCATGCCACATTTTTATAAAGATGAGTACCCATCACAGCATGTTTCATTTAACATATCGATATATATCAAAGTAATGATGCATTTTATTATCTTTCGTTTACTATCTTAAAAATGGGAGGTGAAATAAGTGGAATAGCCTAGGGCCTCTTTTCATCTAAATCCGGCCCTGACCATATGCAAAGGATAGACAGGCTACTGAAAATCGCTTCGAAGCATTACTTACCGATAAAAGCAAAGAGCAATTTAACATTTGCTCGTTCAAAATGAATTTGTATCTTGGAAGACTTTTTAGATGACACTGAGAATTCCAATGCAAGGATGATTCGTTCTGCTTGTGAAATTTTGCACGTAGCACATTTTGACACAGATTGTACTACAAAGGGAATTTTCTTGTGTAAACTCCATTACCGTAAAAAAAAAAATGTCCAAAAAATCCAGACCATTTGGGCATTTCAAAGAACTGTTCTCATTTCTGCAGAAATCGTAAATAGTCTGAATTGTTGAAATAAATTGTCTGTTTCCGCAAATTACAATTCAAAATAAAAATAAAAGTTTTGTGGAGAAAATTGTAATTCATAAAATGTTTTTCAGTCCATTTTATTTTTGTAACAATTTATATTTGACCATCTGAATTTGAATAATATAGATTTTATCCATATTATATCTTTTAAAAATGAATTCGTCTGAATTTTTATAGAAATATGTGCATAGAAATATGTGTTTTATAGAAATTACATTTAAAACACAGTTCGAAACATTTTGGCACTTTGGCACAATTGTTCTGTAACAAGCATTATTGGTTTTTCCGGTATGGCGTTAGTTAAGGCAAAGAAAATTATGTATTCAATCCTATATTAAATAATTTATATTATTTAATAAGTAAACAAACAATTTAACAAATGTTATTTGATATTACTAGGAACCAACTTATAGGTTCACGGCAGACAATAATCCATGCAAAATCATCAGGTATTAAACTCAATTCATTCGATTTTCTAATTACTATTCTTCTGACTAAATCAATCCGATTGATAACTACTTTATGTTAAATAACTGTTGTGTCGTGTTCAACATGCGAAAAGCAGCTTTTAAAGTGTGAATGCGTCGAATGTTGTACCGAAAAACAAATGTTCCTCTGAGGGAAATTTAACTTTTGTGTTTTAATTTGCGCATTGAATTGCTGTTTACAGGGCAATCAACTGAATGAAAAAATTGATCCATCGATTCAAAGGTTGAACGAAAAAACCTTGTTGGTTGAAAAAAACACGAACAATTAAAACAGGGTGAAGCCATCACTCGTGCCAAATGCAATGGCAACGTCAGAGTAGAACGTTGAAAGAAAAAAAAACGGACTGAATATGAGGAAAATGCGAAAGAATGATTGCTCGACTGCAGTACTGCGAATAAAGTCAAAATAAGTAGTATACAAAAAAAATTAAAGTCAATTCCTACTTTTTTTTTTCTTCACTCTATTGCAGAAAAAGTCCTTCATAAATAAAGTTTAAATTTTCCTCTTACATCGGGCGCCATCTATTGGTAGATACATGCAACTTAAATCTAAAAAAAAACTAAAATTCATTAATTAAATTGAATGAATGAATTAATATGTGAAAAAACTGTATTAACGTCAAGTGTCATCCTACTACAAGTTCAAAAAAATTTATTTGAAGTTGATTGGATGAATAAAAATTATTTCATTAAGACTGAAAATTTGAACAGGATATAGATAGGGAGAGTGGGAACTAATAGAAGGAATTTAAAAACTACGGCCATCTACCTATTTCTCCAGACATTGCTCCTTCTCATGGACACTTGTTTCGATTGATGACTGTCTGTGCAGCACCTCCATTCTTTTATGGAAATCAAAATCTGATTTCTGGATATTCTTTAGAAAAAGGCCATTTTTTTTAAAGTGGAATTTGTATTTTGTAGGAAATTTGGGGAGAGTGGAGAGAAATGTTTAGCGATGGGCAATAGTGTGATTGAATTTGAATTAATTATTTAATGAAATAAATGCTATACTTAAGGAAAAAAATCGCATGCATTTTTTTATTATCCATTTTAAGAATAATTATGTATGTGTCGGATAGATAATAATAATGAAAGTCATAGCGAATATACGAACAATATAATTCATATATCTGAACTATTGTGGTTTCCCAATTCTGACTTTTAACGGACAAGCCTTCGTAATATCTTAATCTTGACGTTTAGGAGACAGGCCTACAATCTGCACATCACTGCAAGCTAAAACAACTCAATGTGTTACTGGAGAATTTCGCCATACGGTTGAGTGAACGTTAACTCGCAGCTCGGTTTATGACTCGGCACCTCGGTTTATTGCTGCAATAATTTATTACTATATAATTTCATTTATCTGTACATTATTTCAATTCCTTCTATTGGCTCACATTCTCCCTATACATATCTTGTTCACATTTTCAAGCGTTCATAAATTACTTTGTATTCCTCCACTCGAGTTCAAATACATTTTTTGAACTTGTAGTGGAGGACACTGGATGTTAATACAGTTTTTGCAAATATTAATTCAGTAATTAAATTTAGTTCATTCATTTTAGTTTTTTTTTTTTTTTTGATTTAAGTTACATATATCTACCAATAGATGGCGTCAGATAAACTTAAAAAATGAAAAATTATTTGTAAAGGACTTTATGCAATAGAGTGAAAATAAAAGTAGGAATTAACTTTAAAAAATATATATGTTACTTGTTTATAAATATTAATTTCTCTTAGTTAAAACCTTGTTTTTTCATCGTACAGCCTCTCTTCATAGGATTCAACTCAATTATCATAGATTATATACACAATATACAATAGTGTTGGCAATAAAGATATTTCTTGATTTTCTAACTTGTGACAGAAACGCGAATTTATTTCTCTTAAAGCATCCGCAAAGGAGAAGTTTCGCACCGAAAGAGGACTTCTTTCCCAATTGTGCACTTTATAAACATATATATAAAAAATTAAGTCAATTCCTACTTTTTTTTTTTCACTATAAAGTTAAGTAGAAAGGAAATTCATTTTTGAAAGAATAATTTCTGTTTGATAGAATTCTCTTTCTAAATAAAAAAAAAAAAAAATCTTATTTTTAAAAATAAGTAATTCCATGATTGTCTTAAAAATAATTATTTAATTCTGTACGTTTATGAACTGCTATGATCCATAATCTAACATGAAAGAAAGAAATAACATGGAAAATTGTGAAACATTTCAAAATATGACAAAAGATGTCTTCAGCAGCCACTAAGAATTTCATTTGAGGTATTAATAAAAGATATTCGAATGATTCATTCACACACAACAAACAAGTAATATAAAAAAAAAAATTTTTGTAAAGTAAATTCCTACTTTTTTTCACCCTATTGCAGAAAAGTTCCCTTACAAATAATTTTCAATCATTTTTTTAAGTTTATCTGGCGCCCTTTATTGGTAGATGCATGCAACTTAAATCTAAAAAGAACTGAAATTAATTAATTAAATTTAATTATTGAATTAATATTTGTATTAAAAAACTGCATTAACATCCAGTGTCATCCCCTACAAGTTAAAAAAAAAAAAATGTATTTGAACTTGAGTGGATGAATAAAAAAAATATTTCATGAACGATTGAAAATGTGAACAAGATATATATAGGAGAGTGTGAGCTAATAGAAGGAATTGAATAAAAGAAAATGAATTTCGGAACTGGTTCCCCTGTATGAAAAAATGAATCTTGAAGTGAAAATTGATTTTGGCAAAAACTGCGTCACTTTTTTTTTTTCTTAAGAATATACTAACCGAAGTCGAACAGTTATCGTTTACTCACACATACGGCGAGACTATTGAGCGAGGCAAATTAGATCATCACGGGCACAAATAATAAATCAAAACAGATTCGTAGCAGAACAAACTTCGTTATCTTAAGTTTAAACAATGTTTCAAACATTTTTTAACGCATCCCCCTCATTAGCACGACAAAGAAAAAAAGTTAGTGAGAGAAAAAAAGAAAAAAAGGATCCCCACTTTTCGCAATCTAGTTTGCCAGAAGAAACATTTGTACGGAGTAGGGAAAAAAGGTGTGAACAAGGCGCTTGACACATGCAAACTTAATTTCCCTTCACAGCTGCCTGTCTATCGATTGCACCACTGGCAGCATTTTCGAAAAGGATGCTCCCCCAGAGCCAGATTTAGATGAAAAGAAGCCCTAGGCTATTCCACTTATGAGGCCCTTTCACCTCCCATTTTTAAGTTTGTAAATTGCACGAGAGATAATAAAATACATCATTACTGTGATATATATCAACATGTTAAATGAACACGTGGTGATGGGTACTAATCTTTATAAAAAATGGGACACGGATAATAAATAAAAATCTAGTCTATACAAACAAACAGGCCCAATGAGCCGAACGCGTTGATCTTAACCAATGCATTTTAATGTTTGTTTATTAGTCATGCATGTAGAATTTCTGCTTATTTTCGATTCAGTGTTGACTGCTTTTAGAACAGTGTCATTCTAATTTTGCTAACGGTTTGAATGTAGGCCCTATGTAGTATGAATGTAGGTTTGATCTTGAGGCCCTAGGCTGAAACCTAGTTAGCCTATAGCAAAATCCGGCCCTGCTCCCCTCTTATGGTGGGCTCACTTGAAAGTACTTTCCACTTACAACAGGAATGGGTAAACTCCGGCCCTTTGGAAGATTCTATCCAGCCCGCGGATAGAATTTTAATTTGTCGGTCCGAGGCAAATTGAAAGAAATATATATGTATGTATTATACATCTATCTCTTTTTCTACTTCGATTAAATATTATTTTTTTATTAAAAAATTATTATTTTTAATATTATTATATTTATCTCATTTCCCGAGGTTAAATTCAATACCCTCAGTAAATGAAGAAAAGCTTAAGAATTATGAAGATGGCTTGAAAAAACTACATTTTGAGTTCGAACGCGGATTTCAAGATTTCATGCCATTCAAACAGAAATGGATATTTTCACCATGCCTTTCAACGTAAATTGTGAAGCAGTGAGGTCAGATTTGCAGGTTGAATGAATTGAGCTGCAATCTAACAATCATCTCAAACAGTTGTTTCTAAGTATGCCAAAGTTGGAGTTTTACAAAGTAAGTTTCAAAAATTTAATATCTCACGCACAGAAAATCAGTGCTATGTTTGCTTCATCTTATATATGGGAACAAGTGTTTTTAACATGAACCTTAGAAAGAATTATTTCAGAAGTAGACTGACAGATGAGCATTTAGCCTCGTTCCTTAGAATCAGTCCATCTCACTTCGAACCTCACTATAAGGAACTTTTAAAAATGAAACCGCAATTCCATTCATCTCATTAACACATTTAAATTGTAATACTTCTATATTGTTTTTAAAATTTTAGAAAATTTATCTTGGCCTGCCAAACTTTTTATTTTCGATTTTTGGCCCGCGACCGAAAAAGTTTGCCCATCCCTGTTACAACCCATGGGATAGTGACCAGAGGTGAGGAATCCATCATTTACGGAGGAGACGATTTAAAAATCCGACTCTTTTATATAAAATATCTTCTATTTTTCCAAAATTCTAGGCAATAACAGAAAAATTAAATGTGAAAGAGGCTTTGAATTGTATTCCATCAATAATACAGTAGCCAGTAGCAAAGTCAGTGACTGCTTTACTAGGTAATCAAATAAAAGACTTACCTCAAATTTTGAGTCTTATACAGGGCCGGATTTTCCTATAGGCTAACTAGGCTTCAGTCTAAGGCCTCAAGATCAAGAGGGCCTACATTCAAATTGTTGCATTCAATTCCTATATTCAATTGTTGTTTTTTTTTTATTTATTATCTGTGCCACATTTCTGTGTCATGTCGTGATAGGTACTAATCTTTATAAAGGTTAGCACCCATCACGACATGTTTCATTTAACATATTGATATATATCGCAGTAATGGTGTATTTTATTATCTCTCTTGTAATTTAGAAACTTGGGAGGTGAAATGGCCTCATAAGTGGAATAGCCTAGGGCCTCTTTTCATCTAAATCCGGCCCTGGTCTTATCCAAAGCTATCTTCGATCCACCCTGAAAGAAAATCTTTATAGAAGCTCTTCTGTTCTGAAGAACAAATAAGATAGAATGCATAACAAATAGGGCATCTTTGCGCTTAAAATGCATCATTTTCATTTGCTTGTCTTCAGCTACTGTATGATAGGTTGGTACCCTATTCATTTAGTGCACATATGTACTCACTTGTAAGCAAAATGATATCACAAGAATATTTTTAAGTGATTATCCCTACTACACTGTTATAGTCGTAAAAAATTTTATGGAAAAACTGTTTCAATAGCTATGGGAGTTGAATAAAAGTCATTGAATTCATTTCACATATTCTGATGCAGCCGTTAGTGAAGATCATGTTATCTAAAATTCAGGAATCGAATTCCGTATAAAAACTTCATCTTCATCTTTTGACCAAGATCCATCAATACAATATCCATTACTGTATAGATCATTAATCGAATGAATTAATCGTTAATACAATATCTAATGTCAGAATATATATATATATATATATATATCATGAACAATATGTTGAAATACAACTTATACCTGATTGTAAATGATTATATACATATTCTGATGCAGCCGTTACATATTCTGGAATTCATAATGGCATACATAATACTCTGGAATTATTAAGGGTCGTTACATAAATTAATAGATGTTGTAATGCGACTGTCTTAATAGACTGAGTAAAAATTTAAAAATCATTTAATAAAAATTCATTTTTAAGTTTTTGTTTTAAAGCCCTTTTCTTGTAAGAAACCCCTCCCCTATTTTGCGTTCGTACTTGACAGTTTGGGAATCAATTTCGTGAAAGTACCATCATACGTTGAAGTATCGAACTATCGATTTCCATTATTTTAAATATACGTCACATTAATATATAAATTGTCCATCAGAAAATTAATACAAGCGCATTCTATTGTTTATTATTCGTAATGCGATATTTGCATGCAAGTGTAACTTAAAACAGAAGGAAATAACTGCTGCTCTCTCGCGGATTTCAATTTACCATGCAGAAATTGGATTAAACAATACACGTCATTAAGAAAAGAAAGACGTGTGAAAATTATTGCGAAATGAAATGCTTGTATCTAAGTTTTTCTTTTCACCTTACCATTTTACCTAATTTTCTTTATTGTAATATTATTTTGTATCTAGACGGATATCACGAGTTGCTCGAAACACAGGACTCGATGTCTTGCCATGTCAGCTGTTGCATACCCATTTCAATGTCGTCATCTGCTTCAAATGACTCGTACTTTTGTTTTACATACGATATCTTTGACACAAGCTTGAATGTCTCATTCAACAGACGTCACTTCGACCTGTGGGGTCTTGTTAAAGACACTACACATCTGAAGCAGAGCATTACTCGTGAATGGAGGAAGGTGCGTTGCAGCGAACATGGCCCCTTGATGTGCTTTGTGCAACTCATGGTGTCAATCCACAGAAGTAGCAAAAGAAAATTAAATTTAAATTAATTGAGGTAAAAATATTATGTATATATAATTCTCATTTAGTAAAAATTTTTACAGATCTGTCTTTTTATTTATCTTTGTAATAAACTTTTGAGATTGTAAAGAGATGGACAGCCCGTGTAGTGACAGACATTGGTTATATTACATTCATAATTCCACAAATATATCAATATTCAGTAACCACAACTGATTCATGAAGCAGTAGTCAGTCATTACATTACCTGACTCCAGTAGCATTTAGCAGTAGCTAGATATTACATTATTTTACTCCCATTTCACCCCCGTATCAAAATATGCACCCCTACCACTTGAAAAGATAAGGGTGATGATGAAAGAAATATAATAAAATTTAAATTTTAAAAAAATTTCTAAAGATATATAATGTTTGATACTATATACATAACATAAAATATATAGAATACAAACAGAAAGAATAGACAATAGTTACAAAACATGGCGTGAATACAGTGTATGATTTACCACATAAATAATATGACATCGCTCAATCTATGGAGTGTAAAATAATAAAATCCTACTATTAAAATGGGAGTATGGGCACTGGAAAATGTAATCAATAATTCAAGGGATAAAGTTTATCACTATAAATCATGATATTGCAAAAACATCGACCGATAGATTCAGCAGTTCAATAGATTCAGCGAAATTATTAAAAGTCCTCCCCTTCCACGAAACAATGAAATCTGCTCCCTTGTCAATCAGATGATTTTTACTGGCATACATAACTGCAACCATCGATGATAAAAAAAGAAAATCATTGTTCAGTAATACGTTTCACTTATCAGTAATCATTTATTTTAATCCCCAAAAAAGAGCAAGCTATTTACAGCATAAAACAAGTAATATAAACCTACTTTTTTTCACTCTGTTGCAGAAAGACCTTTATAAATAAATTTCATTTCTTTAAGTTTATCTGGCGCCCTCTATGGGTAGATATATGTAACTTAAATCTAAAAAAAAAAAAAAAAAAAAAAACTAAAATGAATTCATTAAACTTAATGACTGAATTAATATTTGAAAAAAACTATATCAACATCAGTGTCATCCACTACAAGTTCAAAAGAGAAATGTATTTGAACTCGAGTGGATGAATAAAAAGTATTTTATGAACGATTGCAAATTTGAACAAGATATATATAGTGAGAGTGTGAGTTAATAGTAGGAATTGAAATAAGTGAAAAACAGACCATCCTTTTACAAATTTCTATTCATGGTGCGTGAACGTATTTCATCTTATTTCATTAGCAGAACTTAAAATAGTGACGGTTCAGTCAACTTTCTTAAGCGTAACTGCTCCTTGGGCAACATTCCGAGAATGTATTGAAGCAAGAACCTTGTTACGTTTTGAAAATTCGAAACGAAACACAAAATTTCGTGACTTGATATTGGCAGATCGTTCGTTGACCGTGGAATTCTTTCCAGTTGTTACCCACATAGCCCGCAATCCATTTCTTGGTAAACTTGAACTGGCTTAAGTCGCTTTAAAAAGTCTAATGGGTATAAAGAGCTATAGTACAGTGACATTTGTGAGATGAGAGATTAGCAAATGCCCAATTAAAATGAGATAAAAATTCAAACTAAATTTAAAAAAATTACAAAAAATCAAAATTTAAAAAAAAAAAATCAAAATTTAAATGTAGAATGGAATAACAGTTTTAAGACAACGATGGAATCTCAGTAATAATATCCTAATTAATGAAATATGTGAGAAGATAGATTAGCAAATACCCAATTAAAATGAGATAAAAATTAAAACATAAAAAAAATCAAACTAAATTTTAAAAAATTAAAAAACAAAAATCAAAATTTAAATGTAGGGTGGAATTAACAGTTGCAAGACAACGATGAAATCTCAGTAATAATATCCTAATTAATAGAGCCCGATAGCGTTTAAAATTCGAGGGCCCATAAACAGGAAAAATTTTTGAGTTTCAGATTATTCAATCGTTAATCATAGAAATTCACATTTCATGTTAATCTTAAAGCACACACGGCTTCAAAGGAGTGCTATGTTTTAAATTCTGGGATTATGAAGAGTACCTTCGCCCATCAACGCCTAAAACTAATATCTTTGAAGACTTAAGAAACATAGCGAGATATTAGAGAGTTTTTGCAAAACGTTTTTTATCGTCCGATATTTTTCTTCCTAGCTCGCGTCTCATAAGAAACATTGTACCTATTGCGCATGCTTATCTGTATTACTGCACTACTGAGCTATTTCTATGAGCATGCGAGTTAGAAAGAAAAAGATATCGGACGATAAAAAAACGTGTTGTAAAAACTCTCTAATATCTCGCTATGTTTCTTAAGTCTTCAAAGATGTTAGTTTTATGCGTTGATGGGCGAAGGTACTCTTGAATGTGAATAAAGAAAAAACAAGATAATTTTAATGAAAGATGAAAAAAATAAAAAGTCTGTATCAAATGGCAATTGCAATTGCAATGATGGCAACGAAAAAAATACCAAATTATTAAGAAAATATATTTAGAACAGCTCGAAGGCGTTTTGAATTAGATGGGTGGATGTGATGATAAGTGGGGAGGTTTTGAATTTCCAGATTAGAAATGTTGTGGAGATTTTTAAAGAAATGGGTAAAAATTTTAAGAATGAACAACTTGACAATGGCAAGAACTATGGATGTCATCTTTTATGAAAAACCATCGTGCATTAGAGATCATTCGAAGAAATCTATTTTCTAAAACTTGATTTCAATTTCTGTTACTCTAGTCTTTTGTAGCTGAACTCCAAACCTGACAGTAGGACGCCTGCAAGCTTTTATTTTAAGTAAAAAGTTTTTGAAATGCCGAGTTTCTCGTCAGAACACCAATCCTTTTCAAATAATAATTCTGCTCTTACTTCTTTCCTTTCACCAAAATTTTTGTGGATATCACGGATTTCATGAACAGCATCATATTCACACAAGATCACAAAACATGATTATCTCGCGGAAAAAATATTATTTTTTTCATAATAGATTTGTTGTGTACATTTCCATGAAGAATATTTAATAAATAAATAAAAAATATAGTATCCTGAGAAATTATATATATAGTATCCTGACAAATTATATATATATATATATGTATATAATATATACAGTAGAACCTCAAGTCGAACTTCAAGGGCGAATCCAAATAATTCGAGTTGCAGAGTTTTCGACTTAGGGAGGATTTCGACTTGCGCGTTTTTGTAAGGAAATATTAGACTTGTAGAGGTTTAGATTCTTACTAACTTATTTTGAGAATTATAAGAATAAGAGTTATAATAAGAACATTTCATAGAATTGGTTATTCTATTTACTGTATACTCATACATTGTTTACTAAGAAACAATGACGCGCATTGTCGGCAAATCCTTGAAGTCGGTAACTTAGTCGGAAAAAACTGAAGTCGGTAATTTTTCTTCGAGCTATAGAGGTACAATAAGTTTCAAATTATCGAGGTGTGATGGTTGTAAAATAGTTAATGTTCGAGATACAGAGGTCCAATTTTTTTTCGAGTTACGGAGGGAAAATACATACCAAAATGGCTTGTGGGAATTGATTACTTATTTCGACCTATAGAGGGTTGAAATTTCGAGTCATGGAGGTTTTGGGGCTTGAAGGAAGGGAACAAAAAAAGTTTTCGAGTTTTGCAGGTTTTCGACTTATCGAGGTTCGACTTAAAGAGGTTCTACTGTATATATATATATTGCACATATATAGTAAAATATATTAACTTGAGGAATATAAATGAAATGCTTCAAAATTTGTGAATAAATATTATTACACCACCACAAGAGACCCATTAGTATGGGATACATTTTTTTCAAGAGTTTTGCAAGAATCAGGAAGACCCATCATCTCCGGCACGTACCCTGCAAGTGCCACCAGATAAGATCTACTTATCGCTAAACCATTCATTGATTCTCTTTGTCTCGACGTTCCATCAGCGTGAAGGGTAGCTCCTGGCAGCCGATAAGCTTGCTGATGCATCCCACCACCCCTCTCGTTATCTGTGAGCCTCTTCAGTTCCCCTTATCTCAATTGCGAAATGAACGCGGCAGAAGCACTGTTTACACTGGGCAAGTAAACATCGATTTTTGGTTTGGTTTTTTGTGCGGTTAGCAAGAAAGCTCGAATTTCTCTCGAGTGCCTTCTCTGTCTCTCTCTCTCTCTCTAGAATTGGGGAGATCCATGCTGAAAGAAGGCAGTTGTAATTGAAAGACAAAACTGGAACACATATTTTAAAAAGAACAAAGAGCGGATGAAACATTACATTTTGTAAATTCGAACCTCTCACTAGAATTGGGGAGATCCATGCTGAAAGAAGACAGTTGTAATTGAAAGACAAAACTGGAACACATATTTTAAAAAGAACAAAGAGCGGATGGAACATTACATTTTGTAAATTCGAATCTCTCACTAGAATTGGGGAGATCCATGTTGAAAGAAGATGGAACATTGTATTTTGGAAATTCGGTTCGAATTCCGATCAATGAAGTCATACCGAAAGTACCTCTGTCTTTTCCGAGAGGACAATATAAATCTGTGGGCAAGAAAGTTCTTAAATTGTCCTTGTGGAAGAGGCTGTGAGATAATAGAGTTTTTGCATAACGTTTTTTTATCGTCCGATATTGTTTTTCTTCCCAGCGCATGCTCATAGGAATAGCTCAGTAGTGCAGTATTGCAGATACGCATGCGCAATATGAATAACGTTTCCTATGAGCATGCGTGCTAGGAAGAAAAATATCGGACGATAAAAAAAAAAAACGTTATGCAAAAACTCTATTGTTTCGAATGCCCCCTGAAACTGTAGATGTGTATCGGAATCTTTCTACCCTGCACTTGCATTGTGCAATCACTATTTTGAACATAACATCCTGTGGGGGACTGGATCTGAAGATCAGCCCCCACATTCTTCCCTCAATAAAACGACAATCTGCTTGACAGGTATCGTGTTCATCCTAGGCTGTGATGAAAGTAGTTGAAGGTTTAATTAGCGCTCGTTTCGGTCCTAGTGTCTCAGAAGAAATGTTCGCTACAAGTTGCTGTAACACTATTTTCAATAAATTCTCCTACTGGGTAACATTGAATATGTTGTGTATTCAAGTTTCAGTGACAAATAAATTTCAATCAAAATGGCGATTCAAGAAACATTGCAGTGCATTTACTATAAAGTGTTTCCTTAAATCTCTAGTTTTGGATCCCAATTTTTTCTTTTATAGAACAATAATTTTAAAAATTGCATAGGCACTTTAAATCTTTATAGACGGTACAGTTATAAACTTTAAAGGGGGAATGGGTTAGATTTTATTTCTGTATATTTGTGTCCTTATACACCTTATAGTCATCCTTTTGAGGACTTTTTGAGATCGAAAAAAAAAAATTTTTTTTGCTTCGAAATTGGAGAAGTTTATTTAGAAACTCAATAAGAAAACCAAAATCTAAGTTCTCATCCATAAATTTGTAAGAGGAAATATCTCGCCATTGAATTAAAAGAGAGTTGGTGAAGTTGCCGTTATTTGCAAATTCCTCCGAAATGCATTGGCAATCAAATTAGTGCAACGGTCTCCAGTGATTTAAGCATGATAACGTTTTATCTCTGCATAAGTAATCTATTTCGCGATGAATGAATCGAACGTTTCGCATAAAATGATTGAATCGTTTAATTAATTCCTTAATATTTGCGGGTAGAGAATCTAAGTTAAAATGAAACAAGTAATAAAAAAAAAAAAAAAAATTTTAAAGTCAATTCCTAGGTTTTTTTTTTGGTTTTTTTTTGCTATATTGAAGCAAAGTTCTTTATAAATAATTTACATTCATTTTTTTAAGTTTATCTGGCGCCATCTATTGGTAGATACATGCAACTTAAATCTAAAAATAACCGAATTAATATTTGAAAAAAACTCTACAAGTTCAAATACATTTCTTTAAACTTGAGTAGATGAATAAAAGGTATTTTAAGAACGATTGGAAATTTGAGCAAGATATATATAAGGAGAGTGTGAGCCAATAGAATTAATTGAAAAAAGAGCATTTTTTTTTTTTTTTTTTTTTTTTGGTTTTTTTTTGTATCATTTTGTACATTTAATAGCTTGTTTAAATTTTTAAAAGAACCTCTTTTAATAAATATAGCTTTAAGTAAGATCACTGAAAAATGTTGAAGAATATTTTGAAAATGCAGTTTGAATTTTGAAGTGAAGATTTTGCTTTCACAATCTCTTCAAACTCTCGCGTAGATTTCTAGCGGAAAGACTGAATTTTTTTCCAAGTGAAAAATTTGATTTTTCTAAGACGTTTCTTGGGAAAAAAGGGATTTAGAATTTGAAGAAAATTTAAATAAGCACTTGGTAGTTAACGAAGTCCTCGGAGACTTGTCAATAGAGCTGCAAAAGAGGGGCATCGTTTTTGTTTTTTTCAAATTCTTACGAAAAATGAGTTTACTTTGAATCTTTTGAAATTCAAGACTCTCTCATATTAAGTTAATTGGTTACTTGAGAAGTTAAAATTGATAAAAAAAATATCCTTCAAAATATTTTTAAAAGGAATAGAATAACATAGGAAAAATTGTAATTTTTACAGCGTTATGTATATTTTGTTTCTTTGATGGGATTAGAAAGAATTGAAATAACGGATATAAAATGCATTACGACTTTTTTTTTATCAAAACAATCAAATCTTTTCTTTTAAAATTGTTCGGAATTCGATGGAAGTGCATTATCTGGAATCTATTTACAATACGAGATTTTTTAACTTCTCTAAATGAATGTTTTTTAGCAATCTTATCCAATAAAAAAGGGCCTAAATGGCCGAGTGGCTAGCTCTCTGGCCCTCCCTTGCCATGGATGTTTGTAGTGGTTCGGAATCCACTTTAAGAGTGTAGGCCCCGATCTAACATGATAGTAGAGCGTTGCGGGGTTATTGTTACTCGGCGTCCGTAGCTTATCTTCAAGTAGCTTACCTCCTGGGTAGTGCTAAGTGAGTAACGTCGGTGAGGCGTTTAATTTAAGGCATAAAAACAACTGTCTAAGTGTTTTCCAGCTGCATTAGAAAAAAATCCATTAAAAGAAGTTTAAGATCTAAACAACATTCTTTTATAAGAATTGTAAACATGCAGATTTGCGGTTCAATTTTCCAAAACTTTGATTTTCCGACATATAATTCGCAATTATTATATATATATATATATATATATATATATTATAATAGTGTGTATGAGAGAGAGAGAGAGAGAGAGTGCCCTAAATGTATTCTGATTAATGACACAGTGAAAGATTTAGCTGTTATCTTGCGGACAACACAGATACGAATCAATCTTACTTTTACTTGTACTTTTGAAATCCCTATTTTCAGAAGCTTTCCTCACAAACGGTAAGTCTGTTGATGATAATTTTTCCTCTCCTCTCATATAACGAAATAATGTGGAGCACTTCTGAACAACCATTTCCAGTTCAGAAATATTTTTGTAAAATTATTAGAAATAAACTGCAAAAAACTGAAGAAGTTTTAAAATTCTTTTTAGTGTAATCCCATTTTTTTAATTTGCCATAGTACATGTAATAAATGAACGAATTGCATAATCTTAGCAAAAAAAGATTTTTCTAGTATATCAATCTATCCTTTTTATAATGCAGTGCTATTTTCTACTTTTCCACGTAAATTAAAAGTACGATACAAAATATATCGTTTAATTTCGTAAGCAAAATTCATGTTAATTTATTAATTATTGCTATATAATGTTTTGCTGACACCATAGTAATACACACGACGACACTTTGCATGAGTCAGATGGCAGATAGAACTGAAACACGTAACATGGCAAAAGGAATCTGTTGAATCTGACGTCAAATGGCATCTTCCCAATCATATATGCAGGGCCGGATTTAGATGAAAAGAGGCCCTAGGCTATTCCACTTATTTCAACTCCCATTTTTAAGTTTGTAAATTACATGAGAGATAATATAATACATCATTACTGTGATATATATATCTATATGTTAAATGAAACATGCTGTGATGGGTACTCATCTTAATAAAAAATGTGGCACGGATAATAAATGAAAAAAATAAAAGTCGAGAACACTTATTTGGACATTTATTCTCAGCACCCTATATAGCAACAATAACTCATCACACATAACACACAACATTTACAAAGAAACAAAATTCAAATAATAAAAATCTTTTGACTACGAAAAATAGAAGCTATCCTATTTTCTATTAAATTAAAGCTTAGTAGCATAAGGCACGTCAATATTTGCCATAGCAATCAGTGAATGTATGAACTATACTTTGGTGCAATCTAGTATTTACAAACGGACAAACTCAATGAGCCAAACGCGTTGATCTTAATCAATACATTTTTATGTTTGTTTATGAATCATATCAGATTCAGTGTTTTAGTGTTTACTGTTTTTAGAACAGTGTCATTCTAATTTTGCTAACCATTTGAATGTAGGCCCCTCTTGATCTTGAGGCCCTAGGCTGAAGCCTAGTTAGCCTATAGGAAAATCCGGCTCTGCATATATGCTGCTAGCGGATTAAATACATACGCTTTAGATATCAGGCATCCATATAACGAAATGCTCTATCTGAAGTCATGGGGATGCAAATGGCGCTACTCCATTTGTGAGGTCTTCTGTCAAACGTTTCTTAACGCAACAGTTGATGACATCATTATCTTTCGCCATTTCACGTTTCCATGTCCGCCAAGGTCGCCCGATCTCACTCCAATAGATTTCTGGCTGTGGGGATATCTAAAGTAGATTCATTTAATCTGCAAACCGCGTCAAAGAGGCCATCAGACGGCAGGTTCAACAGATTCCTCCTGCCATGGTAGGTGCTTCAGTGCCATCCACCATCATGCAAAGTGCCCTCGTGTGTGAAGGAGATCACGTGGAAAATGTGTGAAATACATTGAAATGTTTTGCTTTCTGTTGTTATTATTGGTTGTTTTCACTTTTCGTCTTAGTCTGCTGTGCGCCGATGATTTTCCTACCACATGTACCTTCCAACGTTATCTATGGTTTTTTACTTTGGAGATCACATTCCAAAAAAAGCAGCTGTTGCTGTTTGAAATTTTTCAAATCTAAATGTAACTGTCGTTTTTCATATTATTCTTCAGAACATACCTCAAAATGTCTTGAACCAAAATTTCCTTCATTATCAGAGAATGGTATGATAGCTAGGCACTCATATATCGGGAATGTTTTTATTATTATTATTATTGTCACTATTTTAAAAACAAATTTTCCTATTCTTTCCTTAAATGTCTCTTTCGAAAACCCCATATAAAAAATTTCTACTTTGTATATAAAAAAAAAAATATATAGAGAAAATTTGATGGTTGCTTTTTAAATGAAAATTTATAATAATATATTAACAATATGTTTATTAGATAATAAAACTAGAATATACATCATCATAATAAATAAATATATGTTTCTTTAGTTGTTGAAGAAACACAACATGAATTTCATTTGGTAATCAGGTAGATTAGAAACTAATTTAATATCTAGAATAAAGTCTATAATAATTTCAGAAGATTTATTCAAAATTATTAAAGAAATTAAAAGTTATTTTCATACATTTTACAAGACAAATAAATTAGTCCAAAAAAAATAATGATAAATATGTGTTACACAACAATGTAACAATAAATATTCGAAAAAAATCAAATAATTTGAATACGTTAATGTTACAGAGAACTTATTTAAATAAATTCCCTGCCTCTCCCACATAAAGCAAGTAATATAAGTCAATTTCTACTTTTTTTTCACTCTATTGCAGAAAGTCCTTTATAAATCATTTTCATTCATTTTTAAGTTTATCTGGCGCCATCTATTGGTAGATACATGTAACATAAATCTAAAAAAAAAAAAAAAAAAAAACGAAAATTAATTAATTTAAATTTAATTACTGAGTTAATATTTGAAAAAACTGTATTAACATCCAGTGTCATCCCTACAAGTTCAAAAAAATTTATCTGAACTGGAGTGGATGAATAGAAAGTATTTTATGAACCATTGAAAATGTGAACAAAATATATATAGGGAGAGAGTGTGAACTAATAGAAGGAATTGAAATTAGTTCACAGTAAAATAAGGATAAATATATAATACACAACTATATAACAATGTTCGAAAAAAATCAAAGAATTTGAATTCGTTAATGTTACAGTGACTCTCATCCCCCAAAAAAAAATACCCCCGCCAAATAAGAGATATTTAATGCGCATGCGCGAAATGTGGCTTAAAATTTTTAACCACCTGACAAACATATTTTTGTTCTACTTTTGAGCATTCTAATAACAATCACGCTATGAAAAAAGAGGCCAACGACTGCTTTCTTTCATAATGGACGTGACATCTTGCGAACGAAGATGTAATGGATGCATTGTCTGCACCATTTATTCTGTATTTTTTTCCCCACCATTTTCTCCTCCTCAAATAAACAGGTTCTTATTTTTTTTTTCATGAAAGCTCTACGCAACACCGGCAGCTCTCTTTGAACACCTGTCGTTGACAGCCGAGCTTGTGTGCAAAGTGTGGCTGTAACACTTCTCTGGCGACACAGCTCGTTTTCCCCTTCAACTTCCAATTTCTGCTCCGAAGAGAAAGAGATTTTTGTTGAAACCAGGGAGGGCAAACTTTTTCGGTCGCGGGCCGAAAATCGAAGAAACAAAAGTTTGGGCCAAGATAAATTTTTCTAAAATTTTTAAGAAAGAATTTTTGTCAACAAGTTTCTTGTTAGGATTAAAAAATGTGTGCATTGCTATGACGTGTCATAACTGGGGGAGATCCTTCTTATGCGAACGCCCTTTTATGACCCTTTAGCCTTCTTCATGTACGGTGCATGTGATAGATATTATATAATTATGTGTATAATATAGTTAGTTCTGTCGCTCGGTACTGCAGGTTTCGGGTACGAGTCCCGGCGGTGCCATGGATGTTTGTAGTGGTTCGGAATCCACTTTAAGCCGTAGGTCTCGGTCTCATATGACTGTTGAGCGTTGGGCGTAGAGCTGACAACTCTACCCCGTAAAAAGAAAAACATCTCTCGTCTCGAAATCTACCAGTAGGTAGGCGGTCTTGGCCCACACTGGGCTGTTGCACCAAAAGATGATGATAATATATTTATGTGTATATATATTATGTGCGTAAAATTCTGGTCAATCGACGCATAAAAGTAATCAAGGATTCTCTTTTTCAATTCCTTCTATTACCTCACTCTCACCTTATATATATCTTGTTCAAATTTTCTATCTTTCATAAAATACTTTTTATTCATCCACTCAAGTTCAAATACATTTTTTTAACCTAGAGTGGATGACACTCTGTGTTAATACAGTTTTTCAAATATTAATTAATTCATTAATTTTAGTTTTTTTAGATTTAAGTTGCATATGTCTACCAATAGAGGGCGCCAGATAAAGTTAAAAATTATTTATAAAGGACTTTTCTGCAATAAAGTGAAAAAAAGTAGGAATAGACTTATTTTTTTTTTTTATATTACTTGTTTTATTTCAAATGGCAGGCTATAATAAGTAATAAAATAAAAAAAAAAGAACACAAGGAACATGAAAAACAACAATGAGAATCGAAAGAAATCACATAGTGACATGTTTAGCCCATAAGGGCCCTAGCCTCCCAGTAACGACCCTACACAGTAGAGGAAACAAGCGCAGGGCAGACAGGAAGGTGAGATGAATCCATGTCCTCTCCAAGACCGCAGAGCATACATTTTGGGCTTGCAAAAATTTTCATTCAAAAAGATGATTGGCCAAACAATCATGCCCCGTCAGGAGTCTGAAAAGGACAACAGCTGTAAACCTGGGTAGATCAAGGATGTTCAGAATAAAGTTAAACTGGGTTTTAGATGAGTTGCTTTCAAGCTGATTATCAGATAGAGTGTTCCAAAAAAAGTCTCGGATCATCAGTTTCATCGAGTGAAAAGAGATGTCTTTACAAAAATTTGGGTGATGGCTGTTCCTTTTTGGCAAGAAAATCCGAATTCTCCAACTTGTATGCGGGATTTTACTTGAAATGCATACATGTCGAAAGATGGCGGCGTGTTTTATATAGATTATTTTGAAGCGATTCCTACAAATGTTTGCGAATTACTAATTTAACAAAGGGGAAAAAACAATTGATTTTTGAAAACAATCATTGCTCGATTTCTTTTTCTAAAACGCGAAATTAAAATGCTACTTAAAATTGTCTCGAAAATGGAATGTTTTATGCAAAAGCGGAGTATTGATGCGAAGCGGAATGTTAAAAGTTCACTCTGGTTAGCAACAGTGTTCACTTTGGATGAATGGCTTCGAGTGAGAATGGTCGCCATTTAAAAATAGAAACACTATTCGAATTTTTTTTTATGTGTTGCGATTTTAATGCTCAATTTTTAACATTTATGGTGACAATTTTTAACGAAAATTAATTCTTTTTCGTTCAGTTATATTTCCTCATGTGGGTGCTGCCCTGATTCAGATGTTCTCGAGTTATTAATTTAGAATTTCCGTACTGAACGAACCTTCGAATTATTCCGATCTTACTATTCGAATGGCTGAATTCGAGGAAAAGTTATTGCGAACGAATCATTTATAAATTGAAAAGAAAGAGAAACGATAAAATACTGGACTGAAATGAACTAATTAAATGGTTCATTTAGTTTTCTTATGAGACTTAATGTATAGATTAATATTATTATTTTTAAATAACCAACGAGAAACATCCTGTTTCTGACAAAACTCGTAAAACTGAATTTCTATCGTGTTTCTTTCTATTGGGGCCTTCTGGCCGAGTGCCTAGCTCTCGAGGCCACAGGTTTTAGGTTCGATTCCTGGTGGGGCTATTGATGTTTGTAGTGGTTCAGAATCCGCTTTAAACCGTAGGTCCCTGCCCCCTATAGTATTGTGTTGGGCGTAGGGTTGACAATCCTATCCCGCAAGAAGAAAACATCTGTTTCGGAATCTGAGTAGGCTGACGGCCATGATCTATTACGAATAGTATTAGTGTCAATACAGAATCAATTAAAAAGTAAGTTATATGTATGGATATTGCTCTCGAAAAGAACCACAAACAACTGTGTCTTAGAGGAAAAGAATTTTCATAAACACCTAACTAAAGTTAAATAGAAATGAAATTCATTTTTTGAAAGACTAATTTCTGTTTTTAAATAAATTAATCTAAAAATTTCTTATTTTTTTCAAAAATAATTTAAAGTCAATTCCTACTTTTTTTTTTTTTCACTCTATTGCAGAAAATAGTAAATAAATAGGTTTTCATTCATTTTTCATTCATTTCCTTTATAAATAGTTTTCATTCATATTTTTAGCTTATCTGACGCCATCTATTGGTAGATATATGCAACTTGAATCTGAAAAAATCTAAAATTATTTAATTAAATTTAATGAATGAATTAATAATTGAAAAAATTGTATTCACATCCAGTGCCATCCACTACAAGTTCAAAAAAAAAAATGTACTTGAACTGGAGTGGATGAATAAAAAGCATTTTATGAACGATTGAAAATTTGAACAAGATATATATACAGGGAGAGTGTGAGCTAATAGAAGGAATTAAAAAAAGAAGGAAAACTGTGTTATCTTGAAAGAAAGCCCGCGCGACGTGATTCTTAACCCTTTGCACCCGAGGGCTCCGGAGCAGAGTCTTTTAAATTATTTCATTATTCCATTATTTTCCTAAGATCATATTCACATGTAAGTTTGATATGCGCATTAAAAAGAAGCACATTATTTATATTGTTATTTGCATTGTCTCCGTAGCGGAGCCCTCGAGCTTGAAGACAAATTTTAAATGGCTCCGCTCCGGAGCCCTCGAGTGCAAAGGGTTAAAATGTGTGAAATACGCAAAATGAAATTAATTCTAATACAAAAAATATGAAAAATTGAAGGAAATCAAAATGACCTTTCTAAAATCATACCAATGTGCCTGGGCAGAAGTCCATCCAGCCTCATGAGTGTTGGGAGCATGAATACTGCAGAGAAACAGAGAAAATCTCTCCGTGTGATCTCTACAGCTGCATCGAAGAACGAACTGATGGATTGGGGATATCTATGTTATGGAGTGCTGATGCTTTCGTGTGATTACGGGTTTGCCTAAGACAGCTGTAGAGATTTGCTTTTTTTTTTCACGTGTCATGCAAAAGCCTTCCACTCCTACCTTGACTCGCAATTCCCTTTTTAACCGCACTTTCAATCTTCAAATTGGATCTCCTGCTGTATTCCAACACCGGTTTGGTTTGGCGCCCTACTCTCATCTTGTGCACACTTTAGGCTAAACAGACCGGGACCTACAGTTTAAAGTGGATTCGAACCACTACAAACATCCATGGCACCACCGGGACTCGAAACCCGTGGCACCACCGGGACTCGAAACCCGTGGCACCACCGGGACTCAGAAACCCGTGGCACCGAATCCACATTCAGGCCCTCAACTCTGGCAAGCGCATGGAATCCGTTTCTACACCCTCCTTCCCATACAATAACTGCAAATCAATATCGTGAAACGTAACCGAACGGTGGACAACTAATGGATATGGATAAGTATTTATATGGAAGGATATGAATACTTCAAGTGTGGACAAGTAATGGAAATAGACAAGTGATGAATATGGATAAGTGATTATGTTGATGGGCATAAAGATTGGGGGTTAAGTGATTATGGTGGACAAGTGATACATATAGATAAGGACTTATAGTGGACAAGTGATTATGAAGATTTATATAATCATTTGGGGGTGACCAAGTAATAATAGACAAGTGGTGGATGTAGCTAAGTACTTATGAGCAAGTAGTGTTAATATGGAAAGTGTTTACATAGATCGATAAGTGTTTATGTGGAAAGATATGAACACTTCAGATTGCTGGGTTAAGTGATTAAGTAATGGAAGTGGATAAGTAGTGCGGATAGTAAGTTAAGTGGATAAATAATGAAAATAGACAAGTGATGGATATGGATAAGTGATTATGTGGATGGACATAAACATTTGGGGGTTAAATGATGGAAATAAACAAGTGATTATGTTGGACAAGTGGTGGATATGGATAAGTCATTATGTTGATGGGCATAAACATTTGGTGGGAGGATTAAGTGATGGAAATAAACAAATGATTATGGTGGACAAGTGATAAATATAGATAAGGGTATATAGTGGCCAATGATTATGAAGATTTATGTAATTACTTGGAAGGTGGACAAGTAATGATAGACAAGTGGTGGATGTGGCTAAGTGTTTATGAACAAGTGGTGAATATGGATAAGTGATTATGGCTGACAAATGATTATGTGGGGGGGACAAATAACGATGAATAGAGATAAGTGTTTATGGACAAGAGGCCATGCATTCCGCCAGCACTTTGATCCTATACTATTTTATTAATATTTGTTATTTATAAAACAAAAAGATTGGAATCATTTATATTTTTATGTGCGCTAATCTGGCCTCGTATTCTGCAAAGAAAAATCTGTCTTCGAAATGGGAAAAATGGTGTCCTTCAGGCGAGTATTCAGGTATAATTGAATTTTTGTTGATTCAGGAATATAAGCAGCATTTGCGTGGCATAAAAAAAGAAAATCTATAACACAGAATAACCTACAGATAGTCGATGTCGGACAAATTAAACCCTGATTTACAGACAGTCGGTGCAATTAAAGATTGTCCCAATCGACATCAAGTATCGTCGGACGCCTGCAACAGATTCTAAAGTTCACAAATGTGGAAGGTATAGCGAAAGTATCCCTTTTTCCCTCTATTTTTTTAAACTTCCTCTACAGAATAAGAAAGTTATAGTCAATAAGAAGCGAAGCACGGAAATACACAGTCCAGTCACATTAATGTGACCACCACCTACTTTCGACGTCAACGTGAAATAACCCATCATAAAAGGCACAGTGCAGTGGAGTGTATATAAATTCCACTTAATACCACATTCCACTTAAAGACAGAATATGCAAGAGTGTCTATTCTGGCTTTTGACAGGTGGTCACATTAATGTGACTGGACTGTGTATAACTGGAATCGTAAAGCTCGAATTAAATTCATTGATTTGCACTTGTTTTCAATAGTAATATTCCCTTCAAGAAACTTTGTTTTTTCTTTTTAATTTTACTGAATTTTCTTAAAACATTCGAGACAAAGTCTCGCAGAAGTCTGAAGTTGTTCTCTGTAGATTTGAGGCATACTGATTGCAGTGCTTGTGAACCCTCACGATTGTAGAATAGTAATTTTTCCCCTTTATCTAATGTTGCATTTTCTTATTACAGCACCACTAGGGAAATTACAGAAAGTTCCATTTCTACTTTTTCTGCAAGGTTTGGTGGATTTGCACTTTAGTTTTTCGAATTAAGGAGAGTTCTCTTCGATATTCGCCCAACTAAGCCAAACAAAACATTTCAGTGTCTAAGCCGGCAATGAAAGCGCTGTATCCATAAAGCGGAATTCCGCTAGATTCCCGGTAACCTAGGTAGCCCGTCTTTGATCGTAGCAGGGCCGGATTTTCCTATACGCTAAGTAGGCTTCAGCCTAGGGTCTCAAGACCAAGAGTTCAAATTTTTAATAAAATTAGAATGACACTATTCTAAAAACAGTAAACACTAAAACACTGAATCGAAAATAAGGAGAATTTCTACACATATGAATAATAAACAAACATAATAAGTAATTTACAAACTTAAAAATGGGAGGTGAAAGGGCCTCATGAGTGGAATAGCCTAAGGCCTCTTTTCATCTAAATCTGACCCTGATCCATAGTGATTTATATTGATTCTGTTCCACAGCTGCTGTTCCAATGAGGAAGAATCAACACGAAAACAATATTTTTCTTTTATCTCTTCTGTTTACATTATTGCAAAATTATTTTATTTAAAAATTTTAATAACGTAATTTTATGGTAGTTTTCATTTCATTATTGTCTAAAATTAATATGATTTAAGACATCGCAAAACTGACTCATTTTCGCGTACGTATTCGCAGTTTGAAAAACACTGATCTGCATTTTAAGCATAGATCTGTTTGGAATGCAGTTTCCTCTGCATATTTTATTGACAAATACAACGTGAGATCTTGGCAGCTTGCCACTTTATGCTCCTATTTGAGCAGATGTCATCGGCTTCGTCCTTCCGATACCAGACGGCAGAAGACACCCAGGAAGATCCACGAAGCCTGCCATTCCTCTGACTCGTCTGATTCCACCCGAAATCATGATGTTCGTATCCACTTGAGGCATACTCGCCATGAAAGAAATGCTTGCCATTGCCAGGGTAGGATTTAGATGAAAAAAAAGGCTCTAGACTATTCCACTTATGAGGTCCTCCCCTTTTTTAAGTGTGTAAATTACACGAGAGATAATAAAACACATCGTTACCGTGATATATATCAATATGTTAAACGGATCATGCTGTGATGGGTACTCATCTTTATAAAAAATGGGGCACGGATAATAAATAAGTAAAAAGTCAAGAACACTTATTTATATACAAACGAACAGACCCAATAAGCCGAACATAACACACAACATTTACAAAGAAACAAAATTCAAATAATAAAAATCTTTGCACACGAAAATAAAATATGCATTAAAAATGATCCTATTTTCTATCAAATTAAAACTTAGTAGCATAATATTTGCGATAGCAATCAGTGAACGTAGGAACTATACTTTGGTGCAATTTAATGTACACAAACAAACAGACCCAATGAGCCGAACGCGTTTATCTTAACCAATACATTTTTATGCTTGTTTTTGAGTCATATGTGTAGAATTTTTCCTTAATTTCGATGTAGTGTTTTAGTGTTTACTGTTTTTAGAATAGTGTCATTCTAATTTTGCTAACCATTTGAATGTAGGTCCCTCTTGATCTTGAGGCCCTAGGCTGAAGCCTAGTTAGCCTATAGGAAAACCCGCTCTGGCTGTTGCCAACGGAATTTGGAATCAACACCCGGGAGGAGAGAGAGAGTATAACCCAGGGATGTGCCAACTCCGGCCCTCCGGAAGGTTCTATCCGGCCCGCGGACAGAATTTTTATTTGCCGGCCCGAGGCAAACTAAAAGAATTATATATTTATATATTATATAACCAACGCCTTTTCTACTTTGATTAAATATTATTTTTTTTTCTTTCTTTTTTTAAAGAACTGATGATCTTTTTTACTTTCTCTATTTTTGTTCTACATAACATAAATAGCAAGCACAGACAGCTTTCAATCGGTAAAGTTTAAAAGCAGAAGGCGGATCTTGAGATCCGCCTAAATATACCAAAGTTAATAAATAAATATACCAGAGTTTTACAAATCATTATCGAAAGTAAGTTTCCCAAATTTAATATCTCACGCCAAGAAAATCAGTGCTATGTTTACTTTATCTCATATATGGGAACAAGTGCTTTCAACTATGACAGACATATGGAAATCCAATATAGATGAATTAGACCTCATATTTGGCAGACTGAGTAATTCAAGCTAAGCCATTAATTGAGTTGCAGTTTAACAATAAACTGAAGCAGTTGTTTCTGAATATGTCAAAATTAGAGTTTATCATTATCAGGTTTATCATTAGAGTTTATCAAATCATTATCGAAAGTCATGATTAATTACTTAAGCAAATTTAATATCTCACACCCAGAAAACCAGTGCTATGTTTGCTTCACCTTATATATGCGAACAAGTGTTTTCAACAATGAACCTTAGAAAGGATTATTTCAGAAGAAGACTAACAGATGAGCATTTAGCCTCGTTCCTTAGAATCTCACTTCGGACCTCAATATGAGGAATTTTTAAAACTGAAATCGCAATTTCATTCATCTCATTAACATATTTAAATTTTAATTATTGTATATTGTTTTTAAAGTTTTAGAAAAATTTCTCTTGGCCCACCAAACTTCTTTTTTTCTCGATTTTTGGCCCGCGATCGAAAAAGTTTGCCCATCCCTGACTTGAGGCATACTCGCCATAAAAGAAGACTTGCTGTTGCCAATGGAATTTGGAACCAACACCCGAGAGGGGGAGGGGAGTATAATCTCTTCCACCTTCTTGAGTGCCAACAACTATGGATTTACCTTGTCCATTCTTATGTTCTGCCTTCATTGTCAAGTTCCGAAACCAACTCCCTTTGCTTAAATTTCAATGCACTTTAAAATTGCTTAGATTTTTCAAATAAAATCTCAGATTCTCGTCGATTTAAAAACCTTGAAATTATTGTAATAATGCTTCTATAATGTTTCCTTTTTCAATTCCTTCTATTAGCTCACACTCTCCCTTTATATATATCTTGTTCAAATTTTCAATCTTTCATAAAATACTTTTTATTCGTCCATTCGAGTTCAAATACATTTTTTTTTTGAACTTGTAGTGGATGACACTGGATGTGAATACAGTTTTTCAAATATTAATTAATTCATTCAATTTAATGAATTAATTTTAGTTTTTATATTTAAGTTGCCTGTATCTACCAATAGAGGGTGCCAGATAAACTTAAAAAAAAATGAATGGAAATTATTTATAAAGGACTTCTTACAATAGAGTGAAAAAAAAAAAATAGGAATTGACTTTTATTAAAAAATTTAAATTTTTATATTACTTTTTTTAATTTTTTTCATGAAACGACTTATTTGTTTGGAATTTGAATGAAACCCGTCAGAATTGCAATGTTGGGTTCAAACTGCGACTTCAACTAACTTCAATGCGAATCGATCTAACAAAACGATGATGTCATAAAATTAAATAAATATATTCCCCGGGGGATGGGGGGGACAGACGAAATTTCTATGAAAATCCGGAAGCGACTTCAACTAGCAAATCAGCGATGTCTTAAAAATAAAGATATTTTGTTAGAGTTCTATCCATTAAACATTGTTTCAGTCAAGCAAATCTAGTTGAAGAGCGAGTAGCTCCGAACCTGGATTAAATAATCTTTGGAAAAAAATTTAAAAAAATAAATAAATAATAATTAGTTTTGCGTGCAAGTAAAACTCTATGCGATGCGATTGCTGCATGAGCACGAAATAGTAGAATTTTCTTCACATTTTGTAGAGTTACTTTCATACACTGTGTGCAGGTTGGTAAAAAAATATTGTATGTTTGTTTTTATCTCTATGCTAGAGACTAGTTGTGTCAGGATGTAATACCAATCTCTCTTTCTCTTTATATTAATTTATTTACAATACTTTTTACACGTACAATAATTTGATACACTTGGCACCCTGTGCCTCTTTTACAATATAAAACACTTAATAACCACAAACACATAACATACGGTCCCTGGTCGTATTTCTAGCTCGGACGCTCCTAGCGTTCTCCTCGTGGTCTCAAGATCTGACCGCATGCACTTACCACACTGGACCAAACAGTTAAGGTCACAGTCGCGACCTCTCTCGGCTATATAATAATTAAACCTTACATGTTATATAGTGAGCATCCTTCCAACTCAATATGCAATTGGTGGTCAAGTAAGGGCGGACAAGTAGTGGATAAGTGGTGGACATGGATAAGAAATTGTAATGGAAAAGTGTTTACTTGGGATATAAGTCATTTGAGGGATGGACAAGTAATGATATACAAGTAGTGGATGTATATGAGTGATTACAGACAAATGGTGAATACGGATAAGTGATTATGTGAATGGACAAGTGGTGGATATAGATGACTAATTATGGTCAAATAATGAATATAGAAAATTGACTATGGTGGACAAGTGGTCTTGAATTCCGCCGGCATGCATGCTGATCCAAACAGGCCGGGGTATTTTATTGTATTATTGTATTATTTATTGCACCAAGCCAAGGCAGTTTGTTGAGTGTGATTTTAAAATGAAACTTGTTTTTGGCAAAAAATATTTTAGGAAGTACGTCATAGTCATCCTGCATTATTTTTAGGAATCCTGCATTTTATTATCTTACATTAGCACGTTTTTTTACTTATCTACTGATCTGTAATCTAATAATATGTTATCATATTTAAACGCTACCTTTTTTGTTAATCTAAAGTTTGACTCTCGTTCCACGATATAATTAAAATAATGGTCGCTGATATTTTTCAAGTAAAATGAGCATTTTCGATCAAGTGCGTGCATCCCACATTGTTTTAATCCACATTGGATGTGACATTGGATGGCAAAACTTAAGCGCCAAGCAAAAGTTTTGCCGTGAAATATTGCTTGAGCCGCAGAAACATCAACGGAACTCAGCGTCATTTTTTTCTGTCTCTAACGAAGCGCACCTTCCAGTGATAGATGGCGCCAAATCAGCCAACTTGTGTGGCGGAAAACAATTAAAAGTTTCATCGAGTTCATAGCGGATGTCAGCAATGAGCAACGAGCATTCCAGTGCCCTTTTGTGTTTTAACATCTTTACTCTTCTCGACATACTCTGGATAAGATAATTAAAGTCATTGGAACAATTAGACTGAACCTTTTTTAAATTACAACTGATAATTATATAGCACTAGCACTACCCAGACAACTGTAGAGAACGTGTAGCTTGAAGATAAACCACGGATGCGAGTAACACTATCCCCGCAACTCTCTACGATCCTATGAGACCGGGACCTATTGTTTAAAGTAGATTCCGAACCACTACAAACATCCATGGTGCCTACAAGTCCCGAACACGAAGCCTGTGGCACCGAGCGCCAGGAGCTCTAGACACTCAGCCATTCAGGCCCCATAATTAATATATATTTTATTATTATCAGCAAATTGAGTGAGAGAGGAAAATACAACACAAAAACTGGAGTGAATTAGAAATTTTTTCCATTTTGTACGTCAGAACTCACTATCGGTATTCGCTTCATGCGAATTGGATAACAAATCCTTTCTATGTATAAAAGGTAGAAATTGTTCAAGATAAAGATTGAGCACAAATAGCAGCAATAAAACTGAAGATCATTAGACAAATATAAATATCAGAAGGTTGAATGGCAAGAACTGCATTGGTAAACCAACAAGTAATACTTTTTAAAATCAATTCCTCTTTAGGTCAACAAAGAAAATTTTTATTTTAGTTACTTTTTATTAAATAATTACAATGAATATAAATATGTATACATATGACAGAATCACAGTATTAATTGGCAAAATGGAAAGCGAATTTCCTTGCAATTTTCCATTTACCTTTATATATATGGTGTTGGACTATTATTTGTATTTGTCACTATTTATTCGCTTTCTAATTAAATTTAATGAATGAATTAATATTTGAAGAATCTGTATTCACATCCAGTGTCATCCACTACAAGTTCAAAATGAAAAATGTATTTGAACTTGAGTGGATGAATAAAAAGTATTTCATGAACGATTGAAAATTTGAACAAAATATATATAGGGAGAATGTGAGCTAATAGTAGGAATTGAAAAAAGAAAATCAATATTAAAACAAAAACAGGGTAGGAAATATGGTGTCCAGGAGAAATTTATATGTATGTTGAATTTTTTTGCCACAAAACAGTCTGGTCCTAAACTTATCAATGACAAGCGAGAATGAAATATACCTATGACATATATGAGTGGGGATCTAAATTTATGAAGTGCTAAAAATGGTATCTCATTGCATTTGTGAAAGTTGGGCGATAATGCCTTTGGCTCAATCAAGGCCGGATTTTCCTATAGGCTAATCAGCCTAGGGCCTCAAGATCAAGAGGGGCCTACATTCCAATTTTTAGCAAAATTAGAATGGCACTATTCTAAAAACAGTAAACACTGAATCGAAAATAAGGAGAAGTTCTACACGTATGACTCATAAGCAAACATAAAAATGCATTGGGTAAGATCAACGCGTTCGGCTCATTGGGTCTGTTCGTTTGTATAGACTAGATTGCACCAAAGTACAGTTCATACGTTCACTGATTGCTATTGCGAATATTGACGTGCCTTATGCTACTAAGATTTTTATTAGATAAGATGTAGCTAAGATTTTTTTATTTGTTATCCGTGCCACATTTTTTATAAAGATTAGCACCCATCACAATGTCTTTCATTTAACATATTGATATACATCACAGTAATGATGTATTTTATTATCTCGTGTAATTTACGAGCTTAAAAGTGGGAGGTAAAAGGGCCTCATAAGTGGAATAGTCTAGGGCCTCTTTTCATCTAAATCCGACCCTGGGCCCAATGCTGACTTTCATCGATTCAATCCTATTACCTATACTTCGGATGTATTGAAATATTACTCTGCTGACTGTCCTACATGTAAAATTGTAACAAGTTTGCTGAAACAAAACTGGGAATGTAGAAGTATTATCTGATCATCTGAGTGTCTACATGAATAGATAATTCAGTTCTGATTGAAATAATGTCTGCACTGCAAGCGTCAAGATTAAAAAAGGAACTTTTTAAAATAAAAGATAAACTGTATTTGATACGCCTTACAGTTTTAAAACAAGTGTGGTTGAAAAATTAATGTAATATATTTCTATAATAAAAAAAAAATTATTTATATTTATAAAATTATTTGTATTTCTATAATAAAAAAAATGTGAATGAACAGGTTTTACTTATTTTTTTCGTTGAATTGCACAACTGTTTTGTTTAATTTTATGCAATAGATATTTTTGTGCATTCTTATAAACTATTGTTTGAATTGTTTGACCCTTTTTTTAATTCAGTATATAAGCATCTGAAATATAAAATACTTTTTTTTTTTATTCTTAATATTCTTTTTCTTTTTTTAAAAATTTTTTTAATTATTTTTCTAAACATTTACTACTTAATAACAGGTCATGGGGATGGAGATATTTTCAATAGGACAGGGCCCACCACTTCTTCCTATGGGGATATAGACCTTGTTCCATTCCTGCTATTAGTTCGCATTCTCCCTATATATATCTCGTTCACAATTTCAATAGTTCATAGAATACTTTTTACTCATCCACTCGAGTTCAAATACATTTTCATTTTGAACTTGTTGTGGATGACACTGAATGTGAATGCAGTTTTTTCAAATATTTATTCATTCATGAATTTTAGTTTTTTAGATTTAAGTTGCGTGTATCCACCCATAGATGGCGCCAGATAAAATTAAAAAAAAAGAATGAAAATTATTTATAAAGTACTTTCTGCAATAGAGTGAAAAAAGAGTGGGAATTGACTTAATTTTTTTTTATATATATATTACTTGTTATCCATTTCTTTCGCATTAGAAAACAGCAAAAAAAAAAAAAAAGATTAATTCTGTGAATATTCCGTTCAATAATTTTAATGAAATAATTTTATAACACATAGAATCGTCTTTGTAGAATGTGTTAAAGTGCTTTTTATGTTCATGAGCTTCACAAAAATTGCATTAGCATCGTGCGTCTACGATTACTAAACACAGACTTGGTTACTTTGACAACACAAGCAATCCTTAATTACAAATGGCAGTTAGTTGTAGTACATGTGTACAATCGTTAATGACAAGTTACTTGTGACATTCACAAAGTGTGTCGTGTAGGTTCTCAAGTTTCAAAGTTTCTCATTTTAACAAAATGTTCATAAAACAAGTAATATAAAAAAAAAATTTAAAGTCAATTCCTATTTTTTTCACTCTATTGCAGAAAGTCCTATGTAAATAATTTTCAGTCATTTTTTAAGTTTATCTGGCGTCATCTATTGGTAGATACATGCAACTTAAATCTAAAAAAAACTAAAATTAATTAATTTAATTTAATGAATGAATTAATATATGAAAATACTGTATTAACATCCACTGTCATCCACTACAAGTTCAAAAAAAATGTATTTGAACTCGAGTGGAGGAATAAAAAGTATTTTTATGAACGACTGAAAATTTGAACAAGATATATATATGTATAGGGAGAGTGTGAACTAATTGAAGGAAATGAAAAAAAAGGGGGAATTTTTCGAATGCAATCTTTATTATGCAAGTTAGCGTGCAAGAAGGTTCGAATCCATCGAGACATTTTTTCCAGTCCTATTTTCAAGAAGGAGATTCGACAGCGATTCTTTGAAGAAAGGTAATTGACGAGTTGAAGACAAACAATGAATCAGAAGATATTTTTACTTTAATAAACAATTTATTACTTATTTCCTATAATTTTCTTAACAAGTTCTTTATTTATTCTGAGAAAATAACAAACGAAAAAAATAATAATAACCACAAACAATTAAAAATAAAACAGTTTCAAAAACAAAGATTCCACAATTTAGAAATGAACGTATTTATTGTTTTCTTAGAAAACTTTTAGATTTTTTAGTGTTATGAATGACACGTTTATACACTACATGCGTCAGAAATCACATGCACATTACAAAATAAATGTCATTAAAATAAACAAAACCGTGGAAAATATTTCTCACTGATCAAAAGCGATACAAAGAATAAGGAAGAATAAATCACCTGACTCATGAAAATAATTTTTAAAAATCGACAGAAAAACCAAACTTTTTGTTTCAATCTTTGTTAAATTATTCATTCTTCATTTTCTGTTATTTCTAAGCCATTAAAAAATGATTTAATTTAAAAAAAAAAGGATAAACCAAAAAATGATAAACATATATATATTAGTTTATAAACATTAATCAACAATAAAACTCAAATGAATCCTTTTTTTCTAAACCTTTTAATGATAAGTTATTTAAAAGGATGAAATCAAATGAATTAAAATGAGGAAAAAACAATAATTTTGTTTTGTTACTGATCAGTATATTTTTGTTATAAAAATAGGGAAATACCAGAATAAAAAAGTCATATATCTTAGAAATATTGTTAGCACATATCAAAAGTAACATTTCATTTTAATTGTTAACTCCATTCAGTAATTTACACAGTTTCTACTTTTACTACACAAATTTTACTGATTCGTAAAGGAATATCAAACAAAAGAGAAAACATTCTGGTAAACCTTCCCTATAAAATAAAACAACAACAATGAAAAAAGAAGAAACCGTAGGATTCGTGAAAAACACTCTAAAAGAGTGCTTTGATATGAAACCATTCTTATTTAAATCATTGTTTCGTTCCGTAATTTATTATTTAGTATTCTTTATAAAGAAAATCTCTGTTTTCTAAAGATAATAAAATGAAACGGCAAAACATATCAGTCAATTTTTCCCCCAATTTATTAACATTAGAAACAACAGAGGAAAAGAAATTGTCTCATATTTGAAAGTCACTCTTACATCTTATCTGAGCAGAAAAATATTTTTACCTGAATTCTATGTTAGATTTTATCGATGAACTTGATTTGAATCACATTCTATTTAATTATGTAACGTCTCTGTTTACACCATTTTTCAGACTATCTTAACTTTATTTTGACAATACTAATAACACAATCAATCGATTCAAATTTTTCTTACACTATCAGAACGATAATAATTCTAATAAAATAAAATAAATATTGATACATGGACTTTTTTTTTTTACAAGAAAAAAATTATTTTAATCACAAACATTTCTATTCACTCACTTCTTATTTGTTTTCTCTTTATTTTCCTTTTTTTTTTCTAATAATGATAAAACATTTCAATAAAAAGTACACTAGCAGTCATTACTGTAAAGATTGAAGCATGAAACTTAAAAATCATTAACAAACAATCAATGTTCGCTCGCATCGATGAACATCAACGTTGTTTGTTTCCTTTTTAAAATAAAAATAAAAGCACATTTCTAGCAATACTTTTCTAATAAAAATGAGCATTTCAAATAATTTAAAGGGCGCAAGTTATTCTAATGAAATAACTGATCAAAAAAACAAAATCGCCCGATTTATAATAGAGAATTATTAAAAGAAAGAGAGAGAGAGAATTATTGCTAGAATAAATTTCTAGCAATACTTTTCTAATAAGAATAAACATTTCAAATAATTTAAAGGACACAAGTTATTCTAATGAATTAGCAATTCTATTCACTCACTTTTTATTTGTTTTCTCTTTATTTTCCTTTTTTTTTCCTAATAATGATTTCAATAAAAAGTACACTAGCAGTCATTACTGTAAAGATAAAGCACTGTAAGCATGAAGCTTAAAAATCAGTTCATTCGGAAATCATTAAGGAAAAAAAAAATCAATGTGCAATTTTCGCTCGCATCGATGAACATCAAAGTTTTTTTTTTTTTTCTTAAAATAAAATTCTAGTAATAATAATAAAAAAAAATACATTTCTAGTAATAATTTTCTAATAAAAATAAAAACACATTTCTTGTAATAATTTTCTAATAAAAATAACATTTCAATAATTTAACGGCCACAAAGTTGTTGTAATGAATTAATTAATCAAAACAAAATCGCCCGATTTATAAAGAGAATTATTAAAGAGAACATTTAAAATTGGTGCAGCCGCTCTGAAAGTAAAGAGAGGGCACCATTTTAAAGACATTTTAATAAAAGATGCGTTAATTAAAGTCAACACAGTAAAGATTAAAGCATAAAGCTTAAAAATCATTAAGAAAAAGAAATAAAGGACAAAATAAACAATCAATGTACAATGTTCGCTCGCATCGATGAGCATTCTTATTGTTTGTTTTCTTCTTAAAATAAAACTAAAAATCAATTTCTTCAATAATTTAAAGGACGCAAAGTTATTCTAATGAATTAACTAATAAAAAAAAAAATCAATTCTAAACAATCACTTATTATTTGTTTTCATCTTTTTTTTTCTAATAATGATAAAACATTTTAATAAAAGATACACCAACAGCAATTACTGTAAAGCTTAAAGTTTGAAGTTTAAAAATCATTTCATTCAGAAATCATTAAGATTTAAAAAAACAAAAACAACAAAAAAATCAATGTGCAACTTTCTCTTGCATCGATATCATTGATGTTGTTTGTTTTCTTCTTAAAATAAAAAAAAAAACACATTTCTAGCAATAATTTTAATAGTAATAAGTAATAGTTTTAATAGTAATATTTGTCTAATAAAAATAAACATTGAATCATTTAAAAGACACAATTTATTCTAATGAATTAAGTGATAAAAAATATTGCTAGCAATAATTTTATAATAAAAATAAACATTTCAACCCTTTACAGAGTTATTCTAACGAACACAGAGTTATTCTAACGAACACAGAGTTATTCTAACGAATTAATTAATAAAAAAAAAAATCGCCCGTTTTATAATGGAGAATTATTAAAAGAGAGAGAGAGAATTATTACTAGAATGCAGTTCTAGTAATAATTTTCTAATAAAAATAAACATTTCAACCATTTAAAGGACATACAAGTTATTCTAACGAATTAATTAATCAAAACAAAATCGCCCGATTTATAAGAGAGAGAGAATTTTAAGCTGGCTGCAGCAGCCGCTGTGAAAGTAAACAGAGGCTGTGATCCTGAGAAGGCCGTGCGAAGAGAGGAGAGCTTACCCGCATATCCAGGAGTGTCGGCGGGGCGGCAGCGCCTGGGGCAGGAGGAGGTGTCGCCGGTGCATCAGATCGACAGGTGTGTGTGTTGTGCGCGCGAGCCCGGAAGCTGACTGCCTTCGCTGTCCGCTCGCCGAATCGATCCTTCGCCGCAGCGGTGCGTCACGTGGTCCGGGGGGCGCACCCCATGCGCGCGGGATGCGCTCGCAGTCAGCCCCCGAAACTTCCCGACGGCGCCACGTTCGAAAAGCGCTCGCGGATCGCACGACTCGCGGCCGTTTTCGCGTGCATGACGATATCGGCTCGTCGAAACCTTGACGGAAGTTCACGTGTTCGTCGATAGATGGCGCGAAAAAGGGCGAGGTGGTGTACAGGGGGAAATAGTTAACCCGTTAATTACTGAAAGTGTGAGGCGCAACCGAGAAGGCTTGAAAAGGGGGGCGAAAAAAAATAAATAAAAATTAAATAACATATCAATATACAATATTGAATTTAAAAAAAACTTTCCTTTTTTTTTTTTTTTTTTAAATTCAATATTGTATATTGATACGTTATTTTTATAATAAATTTTTAATTATAATAAATTACATTAGTGTTGATAATTATCCATTAACAGGCAAAGAAATTCTCGATTTCAAATATAGAAACAATTTTAAAAAATTCTGATTATCTTCATAACAAGTAATATAAAAAAAAAAAAAATAAATTTTAAGTCAATTCCTACTTTTTCTTAAATTCCTTCTATTAGCTCATACTCTCCCTATATATATTATTTATTTAATTAATTTTAGTTCTTTTTAGTTTTAATATTTATAAAGGTGTTTCTGCAATATAGAGAGAAAAAAAATACGAATTGACTTTAAAAATTTTTTTTATATTACTTGCTCTATTGCGAAAATCCTTTACAAATAATTTTCATTCATTTTCTTAAGTTTATCGGGCGCCAACTATTCGTAGATACATACAACTTAAATCTAAAAAAAAAATATAATTAATTAAATAAATTTAATGAATTAATTAATATTTGGAAAAACTGTATTCACATCGAGTGTCATCCACTACAAGTTCAAAAAAAAAAAAACTGTATTTGAACTGGAGTGGATGAATGAAAAGTATTTCATGAACGATTGAAAATTTGAACAAGACATATATAGGGAGAGTGTGAGCTAATACAAGGAATTGAAAAAGAGGAAATATTTTCTTTTGGAAAATAAAAATTTTAATTATAAAAAATTTCAAAAGTGTTGATAATTATCCATGAACCGGCAAGAAATTCTCGATTTTAAATATCGAAATAATTTCAAAAAATTCTAATTATCTTCCTAAAAATGCGATCGCGTTTATGTATCAATTTTTTTATCAGATTACTTTGAAATCACACATCAGAATGAAATGTTTGTTCATAAAATAGAGACAAACAGAGTCGAAGATGTAAAGAATGACTTTTTTTTTTTAATCCTGCTCTTTCGTTCAATGATGACGTTAAAATGTTGCATTACTCTGCAGTGAGGTATTCGATTTTTAGAGTTACTTAATACTGCATTTCAGTTCAATTCAATGAATTGCAACTAATAATAATCATTTCTATTAAAAGCGTTTTTAATCTATTGCTCCCGAAAATATATTCCGCCTGCCTCATAACAACAGCAGCAAAAGAAAATAAATTTAGAACACAACATTTACTGAAACTAGATTGAATGAAAAAATACGACTCTTTATTTTTATTCTGAGGGCTCATCATGAGGGCTTCTGTATTTTTCAATCATTTCGTTACTGCATTTTGAACTCGTAGGTCCGATCCATCGGCTGCAAGTAAAGAAAGCAGGTATAATTTGAATATTTACTCCGCGTTAGCCCGATATTTATATTCGCTCAATTTTGTCAGGTAAGAGAATAACTGCAGCATAAAATGAAAAAAAAAAAAAAAAAGAAGATTTTTCCGATTTCTGATTTTCTCGATTTTTCACTATTTACTCTATATTTTGACACTATAGACATTTATTAAATATTTTTAGGCCACCCATTGGGCCAGTGGTCATGTAAACTTCCATTCAGACAGAACAATGTTGAAAGATTTGTTTGTAAAAATTCACATTACAACGATTTAATAAAATGAAAATCAGTTACGATCCTATAAATTTCATCAAAACCGCAATCGTGACAGGGACGATAGTAGGTGTAATTTGTTGGGGGTGTAATTAATGTATACCCGATATTTATATTCCCTCAATTTTTGTCAGTAGGAGAATAAATGCAGCTTAAAATGAACTTCGCTGTTCGCCTTCCATTTCCTTGGCATTATTGGGATGATATATATTGGGTGGCATTATTGGATGATAAATTGTATTGGGATGATAAAGTACGATACACTTGCAGAATCATCCAACCAAAAACGAAATGAAACTGCCACATTTCCTGATTTGGGGGAAAAAAAAGTTCAAAACGAATTCCCTCATCAACAATATCTCCTTCAAAGCACATTACAAAGTAGATTTGCTGAAGCCAGTTAATGTGCTTAATACAGTTTTTGCAATCAAGAGTCTGCATTGAAAGTTTAGCATAAATGTGAAACATAGGGTCTATTAGAAATGTGTGGCCCCTTTTCAAATCTTTCTTACTGGTCATAGATTTAAATTGAACAAGTAATATAAAAAGAAATTTAAAGTCAATTCCAACTTTTTTTTTTTTCACTCTATTGCAGAAAAGTCCTTCAACATTAAAGTTGAAATTTTCCTCTTACATCTGGCGCCATCTATTGGTAGATATATGCAACTTAAATCAAAAAAGAAAACTAAAATGAATTAATTAAATTTAATTAATAAATTAACTGCATTAACATCAAGTGTCATCCGCAACAAGTTCAAAATGAATGTGTTTGAACTTGAGTGGATGAATAAAAGTTTTTTATGAACGATTGAAAATTTGAACAAGATACATATAGGGGAGAGAATGAACTAATAGAAGGAATTGAAAAACTGCCATTGGTTTCGGGAATTTAGGATCTATAAAAATTGCTCGTTAAAACCCATCTCTCATTCAATGAATAGGAATCAAGGCCTGAAAATCAGGGAGGGATCTCCAGTTTTCAAAGTAGCCCGCAGTCTCATGTAAGCCACAGATTTTCGGTTTATATATACATTCATTCTTACAGATTTTCGGGTATATATATACATACAAGATTGCTATTAATGCATTCATTAATAAAAGTATTGTAATATAACCTTAAATGTATTTAAAAAACCGGGATAGCGAAGTGGATCAATGCATTCTGAAGAGGAGATCTTCGAGAAAACGGTTCGTCTCTTTATGATGTGTAGTATTTTTGTTTATGGCTCAAATTCAATGATTAAATTCTAACTTCGATAAATTTCCATCAGTAAATTTCCTTCGATAACTTTCCATTACTTTTAATAAAAGATAGCTGCCTCGCCTACAATTTCATTCACCCTAAGACAATTGGGCGGTGATACCAATGCTTAAACATTTTATTACTTCTATACATTGTGGTAGTGGAGATTTCCACTCAAACTTACTTTTTGCATTTTGTATAGAAGACACGAGGCTGGATGCCCCCTTTGGAGGATATTTGTTCAGTACGTTAGTATCAAAATAATATGGAGAGAGTGTGTAGCAAGCTGGGGTCTAATAATGTGACTGGCTCCAGCATTTTTGATTCACCACAGAAGGTAAACAAGAGGATTGAGGGCCGGTGTTAATCTATGAGGCTTGATCTCGGGGTACTATGGACCGTAGACCCGACTCCTAGCCTCAACTGCTGCTACAGTTTGACGATCATATAAATGCATGGCAGCAGTATGTAGCAAAAATGTTTTAAACTATCATATTGTTACGGCAATATGTAAATATCGGTTTTACAGTCGAATTAATAGTCCGAATCCTAGAGCCTCAGTAGTCATGCCATTTACAAAAGGGTTCTTAACACCCTTTATTTGTTACAGTAATATAAAAACGAGCTTCCAAACCCTGCCCCATGTGAATTGATTTATACCAATCTTAGGAAAGACACTAAATATTGTTCATAATTAGCTTATATGACACAAGGCTGATCCGTTCTGGCAGTGAAGATTTCCACTCAAACTTACTTTTTGCATTTTGGATAGAAGACATGAAGCTGGATGCCCCTTTGGAGGATGTTCGTTCTGTATGTTAGTGTCAAAATAATATGGTGAGAGTGTAGCAAGCAAGGGTCTAACAATACGTTACATTTACATTCTGCATCTTGTGTTGAATTGAATCCGCTGCATATCGAAAGATCAAGGCTCCAAGAGGCCAAAAAAAAGTCGACAATTCGAACGCAAAGCAATTTCACATATACAGAGAAATGGATTTGGGAAAACAAGAAGAAAAGTCACGCGTGAAAAGTCCAGTATACGTAACAAATATTTATTTTATTTGTAGTAATATTGTTTATTTTATTTGTATAAAAAAAAATTTTTAAAGTCATTTTCGACTTTTTTTTTCACTCGATTGCAGAAAAGTCCTTTACAAATATAAAGTTGAAATTTTCCTCTTGCATCTGAGTCATCTATTGGTAGATACATGAAACTTAAATCTAAAAAAACTAAAATTATTGAATTAAATTTAATGAATGAATCAATATTTGAAAAACTGTATAAACATCAGGTGTCATCCACTACAAGTTTAAAAAAAATGTGTTTGAACTCGAGTGGATGAATAAAAGTGTTTTATGAACGACTGAAAATTTGAACAAGATATATATAGGGAGAGTGTGAACTAATAGTAGGAATTCAAAAAGAAAGTGTGACATTTAACCACATAGAATAAAACCTGGTCTCGAGACATATATAAATTTTAAGTCAATTCCTATTTAGGTCAACAAAGAGAAAATTTTGTTTTAGTTGTCTTTTATAAGCTACTTTTTATCCTCATATAAAACTAAAAATTAATGAATTAAATTTGATTACTGAATGAATATTTGAAAAAACTGTATTAACATCCAGTGTCATCACTACACGTTCAAAAAAATGTATTTGAACTTCAGTGGATGAATAAAAAGTAATTTATGAACGATTGAAAAGTTGAACAAGATATATATATATAGGGAGCGTGTGAGCTAATAGTAGGAATTGAACTCAACTAACAAGATTTTTTTATTTACTATAAATTTGCATCACTCAACATATGCAAGTAATATACAGGATATCTGGGAATTTTCAAACACTTTTTTTTACAAAATTATGCAAAAACATTACAATATATAGCAATTAATATATTGCAAATTACAAAAATTAATAAACTTCTACTTGTATTACAATACAATCCTCAATGGATTGTAAATACATACCATCTATTTACAATCGATTGAGGAATTTTGTAAATTATAGCAGCTGTGATACGTTGCTTTGCTGTGTATGAATTACCAAAGTATCTGATAGATTAACCCTAATGAAACTAAACATTCATTTTTGCATAATTTTGTAATGTGTCCCTTAAATGTTAAGACTCCCTGAATTTTGGGGGAAGGTCAGAATTGAAATACCATGTCTCATTTCTATGGTACCATCCTGGCCTAATGGCTCGTTTCCACCGAGACGTGAGGCGGCGAAGCGTAACGCGGCAGGTAAGAAAAAATTTTCCACCCGTTCACACCGAAGCTTCAGAAATCGCTTTACGCCTAGTGAAGTTCCAGTTACTTCTACATCAGATGGCGAATCTACTATTGGCTCAATCTAAGTCACATGACGCGGCAAGCATTTGAGAGTTGAAAGTTGGTCAACTCGAAGCGGTGGATTTCAACCGATTTCAGGCGAACGTTGTGAGGCTAGTGATGGGTCAGTGCTTCACGCTTAAACGCCTCACGCCTCGGTGGGAACGAGCCTTTTAATGTGACTGGCTCCAGCATCCTGTTTCACCACAGAAGGTCAACAAGAGGATTGAGGGCCAGTGTTAATCTATGAGGCTTGACCTCGGGGTACTATGAACCGTAAACCCGAATCCTAGAGCCTCAATAGCCATGTCATATACAAAAGGGGGTTGACACCCTTTATTTGATACAGTGATATAAAAACGAACTTCCACAAACCCTGCTCCACGTAAATTGATTTATACCAACCTTAAGAAAAACACAAAAATATTGTTCATAACTAGCTGATATGACATGGCATTACATGAATTACAAATAACATCAACAATAATAATAATTATTATTATTATTATCATAAATAAATAATTTTATCAGGAAAAATATTGGTACAGAATTAGAGGTTAAAAAATTTAAGAACTCTACTTAAATAGTATAAATTTATTAAATAAAGCACTCCTCTTACTCAACAATTCCCATTAGTTTTTTTATACCTTTAATCTGCAAAAGGTTCTTTTTTATATAATACAGCAATTTTTGTATTTAAAGTAAATTTAATACTAATACAAACTCATTTCTTATTTACTTTTTATAATAACACCACTAGATGGCAGCACTCAGTTTTAAATTAGCACCATCTGGTGGCAGGAAAATTTGATTTATACTTTTTGATGCGTATGAAATACAAGCAGATAAAAAAACATGGCAAAATAATTTTTTTAAGAAACTTAAAGTTTTTGCTAGGCCTATTCTATTTTTGTATGTCTATTTTTAAAGAATGCATAACAAAAACTAAAAAAATGAGCGTAAAAGTTAATTTCAAATAAATTAAATAAAAAGCAAAGGTTTATTTTATTTTATCTATAGACAGTGAGCCTTTATTAGAAGCGTAACTTGTAATGCCGAACCGCAGCGAGAATAGGGGTGATAAACTAGTAGGCCCGGAAGTCAGTGGTAATGCACTTCAGGCATATATTCAAAAGTATAGTGGGTTGCAGCCTATTGCCCTTGGTAATGTTGAATTTGTCATTCTAATAGTAAATAACTGTCAAAATGTTTCATGTTTTGCGTAAAATAATCTTTGTATTTTGTCTCAACATAATTGAAATCTTATCCTTTTTTTGAAAAAAAAATGTCGAACCCAATGCATGCCAAGTACAAAGAATATAATTACAATAGAACCTGTTTTAGATGAACCTCGATAAGTCGAAAACCTCCACAACTTGAAAAAAAATTTTTGTTCCCTTCCCTTCAAGCCCCAAACCTCCATGACTCGAAATTTCAACCCTCTTTAAGTCGAAATAATGAGTCAATCCCCTAAGCCATTTTGGTATATACACTCATGCCCATAAATTAAGGATAATTCAGAATCACACAGAAATTGAACTCTAAAATAAAAATTTCAATGTAGAATTATCACACACATCTTGAAGAAGAATATGCAAATTACAGGAAACCACCAGATGGCACGGATAGTACGTCACAATGACGAGAGTGTAAGAGAGGGTATATAAGGAATAGTGGCAAAGAAGTAAAATTGTTCACAAGCGCTTTAAAAAGCCTTTCAGTGCAATAACCGCATAATTATGGCACAAAGGAAGCATTTGGAGGATTTTTTTTTACGTGGTAGAATTATCGGACGACTGGAATGTGGACGTACCCAGCTGGAAGTATCTGAGGAACTTGGAACGCCCAGAGTGTCATCTCCAGGCTTTGGCAACGATTCCCAGATGATAATAATGCGAGTAGATGTTACAGCACAGGGAGCCCCCGAGTTACAACGCTGAATGAGGACCGGTATTTAGCAGTTACTGCCAAATGAAACAGACGGAGCACAGCATCAGACCTGTCTCATCAGCTCTCTTCAGCCACGGGTACGACAGTTTCAAGACAGACCGTGTACAGACGCTTAGGGCACATTGGTCTATATGCTCGTAGGCCTGTCAGATGTGTTTCACTTACCGTAACTCACTGTCGCCTGCGATTAAACTGGAGTAGAGAGTATGCATTGTGGACACCGCAACAGTGGTCTGGTGTGATGTTTTCCGACGAGTCCAGGTTTAGTTTGCAGCCTAATTCTCGCCTGATTCTCATATGGAGAGCGCCAGGTACCCGTTGCCACCAAGAGAAACATTGAACTGTCGTTCAATGACACCGTTACGGTGGTGCAGAATGGCTCGTTTGGGGAGGAATTATTCTTTGTTTTAGAACTGACCTGCATGTTCAGAGTGTAACGATGACGGGGCCACATCTATCGGGATGTCATTCTGGAACAACATGTACGTTTGTTTCGGGGGCGCCATGGGTGCTGAATTTCTGTTTATGGATGACAACGCCCGTCTTCATCGTGCAAACATTGTAGACGAATGCCTTCAATTGGAGGATATCACCTGTATGGATTGGCCAGCATACTCACCGGACTTGAATCCAATAGAGCATGTGTGGGATATGCTTGGCCGACGAATTGCAGCCCATCAACCCCCTCCCACCTGTCAACCGGAACTTCGGAGGGCATTGCTTGATGAGTGGTGTAATATTCCCCAAGATCAGATTGATAATTTGATACTCAGCATGCCTAGGCGTTGTAAGGCCTGTATTGCATCGTCCGGGAGACATACTCCATATTAACCATCATACTAACCATGTTATACTGTTTTTTGTAAATAGGTTCTTTTTTGAAATTTGCTCCAGGGAGCAAAAAATCGCAATTTTTATTAATTATGTCAAACATATAGCATCTTTTTTTTTTGCTCTTTACCTTTTGTTTAATAAATAGACTTTACAAATAAGTCAAATTTGTTTTGCTTCTTTCTCTTTTTCTTTGCCTGAACTTCATTATCCTTAATTTATGGACGTGAGTGTAATACATAATATTTTTAATTTTAAGGTTTGTCGGAATTATTTCGATTTTTTATTCTAGTACATAATAAAACTTTTAAGTTGCAAATAAACATGTTTATTACCTCTATAAGATGAATTTTTATTTATTTTACCTCTCTAACTCAAAATAAGTCAGAAAAAATCTAATGCTCTACTAGTCGAATATTTCCTTACAAAATCCGCGTAAGTCGAAAACTCTATAACTCGAATTATTTGGCGTATCCCTTGAAGTTCGATTATATTATTATTATTATTGTTTTTGTCATATTTTCAAGCAAACCTTTTTTTCCCTGCTCTTACAGTATTCTTTCGAACCACTTTATTTTATTTGCCCGTGACATTTTTGTTTTTCTTATGTCAACTGAACTCACTCCAAATAGAGCTACTTTGGAGTTACTTATGGAGTGAATGTTACACATTTTCTTGTTGGATGCAGGAATCGAGATTTTTTTTTTATATCACGCCATTTGCTAATCCTAGCACTTAGGACATGGTTTCATTAAGAGAGTCTTTTCACGCATGATATTATGCATTTTTTTTTCAGAAACTTAATTAAATAAATGATTGGAAACGTCACTTCGTAATATCTTGATTGGTTGCGAAAAAAAATATTTGAAGAAAATTGAAATTCAGTTGCTAACATTTGAAATAGAACAGTTCAAGGCTTGGTTTTACATCCGTGAAGAATACTACTGTGTCCAAAAAGTAAGACCAATTATTTATTTTTTTTCAAAAACTCTTTATTTATTCTTCCAAATTTATTTAATCGCCTTCAAAATTATCCCCTCCGGACACAATGCACTAATGCCAACTTTTTTTCCAATCCTCAATGGATGCTAAAAAAGTCATCGACAGGGATGGCCTTCAAAGCGCGCACCGATTCGCGTTGAATCTCTTCAATCGACTCAAAACGGTGTCCCCAGAGTGGTCTTTTGAGTTTAGGGAATAGCCAGAAGTCGCATGGAATGAATACGGTGGTTGTGGAAGGATGTGGGTTTCATTTTCGGGGAAAAAGTGACGAAGAATCAATGCAGTGTGAGCTGCCGCAGTCAGTGTTTTCGGTACCAATCGAGATTTGACGCGTTTGACGCCCAAAATGGAATGGACTGATCCTTTTGAAATTCCGACATCATCAGCAATGTCTCTAATTGTAAGTCAACGGTTTGCAAACACCAAATGTTTAATTTTTGGTCGTGAGCTTTTTCAGTTGAAGTTTATAGTCGACCACAGGGCTCTTCATCTTCAACGCGTTCTCTGTCTTCTTTGAACTGTTTATACCACTTGTGATAACATTTCTTTCCGATATAGGAATGTTCACCCAATGTCTTCTGCAACATTCTATACGCAACAAAATTTAATGCTACAAAGTTTTTTGCTCAATTCATTCAGACATTTCCAAAAGCGCCGGAATTAATTTTAGCATCTCTCACAAAGCCAAGCGTAACTCAAACACTAATGAATATTTGGACGTCAAATTTCACGCAGATGTCAAGGACAATGCCAGCAACCTAAAAAAGAAAAAAAATTGAAACTCCATAATCCCCGGGAATTTTAAATAAAAAATGGGTTGACAGTTTTGGAGACAGTAGTATTTCTATCAAGTAGATAGGTTTCAAAAATGGTGCTTTGACATGAAAAATTTGAGCACTTAAGTTGAAGAGTAGGAGAAATAAACGGATGTCTGAGTACATTCACTTTGAAATTCCATGTTGTTGTTGTTGCTTATCCCCTTGATTTAGAGTCTTTAACCAAGTCCAGTAGATCATGCTGCATCAATAGGCCCTCATTCAACAGTTGCCTCCCAGGGACACCCATACAGTCGACGAGATGAGAGGGAGACGCGATGGCTGAACAATGACGAAGGGTATATGTCTTCTCGTCACCGTTGAAGGTCAAACTCGGCAGCAGATCTTGAGTGGAACTAGGACGGGAGCACTGCAAGGTCATACCATGCATGAATGGGTGCTCCAAGCGGTATTCACTCCTTCTAAAGTCATGGAATGAACCTCTGAAGCTGACAGATTGGATGAAGAAGCTTTGGGATGTTCGGAACCTTCCCTAGCGAGCAGATCAGCAATTTCATTTCCGTAGATGCCCACATGGGAGGGAATCCACTGAAAGGACACCGATCCGATCTGGTCCAAAACAGCTAGTTTAGAAACGATATCCTGCCCCAATATGTGCCAGGATGTTTGGCCAATCCTTCAAATACTGTATTGAGCTCTTACTATTAGTCAGAATCCAAACATCAGGTACTTCAAAGCTTCGCTTATAACAATTAAATTCTATTCTAAGTATGAAAAAATACTTTTTTTAAATCATCGCTGATTCGTAGTTCCTATCTAAAAATGAGTCGTCTTTTGCAGGATGTGACTGGCTCCAACGTCCTCATTCGCCACAGCAGGTGAACAAGAGGATTGGGCGCCAGTATTCATGTATGAGGCTCGACCTCGGATTACTAGGAACCGTAGACCCGAATCCTAGCCTCAAAATCCACAGTTTGACGATCACATAAATTTTTAAGACAGCAGTATGTAGCAAAAATGTTTTAAACTATCATATCGTTATCAGTATATATGTAAATATTTGTTTTTCAGTCGAATTAATAGTTTATATATCGCAAAGTAGGAGTTCTTGGCGAAAAATTTGATTAAGATAAAGGTGGCAACAGAAAATTTTGGATACCAACAAAAAAAAATTGTTTTAAAATGGTCACAATCCAGGAGAACATCAAATATCTAAATTTTAATTTCAAGAAAATTTTTAAAAACGATGCCATTTAAAATATAATGTTTTTTAAATTAAATCAACAGTAATTATTCCCAGATTTTCAATTAGATAAATGAATTCAGTGAAGTAAGGACATTAAATGTTATGATTGGTGCTGAAACAGATAACATACATCTAATATTTGTACACACACACACACACACACACACATACGTATATATAGGATACGACATATTGGGGCAAAAAATCAAAAGAGAACTGACAAGAAATGAAATAGGACACAGGACCATTTTGTTTAGCAAAATTCACAACACTATTTGCTACAAATTAACACAATCCAGTGGAATCAAAAAATTATCCTACTATTCGCAATACCCGGAACACAAATATCAAAAGATTGAATGTCTGGAACTGCATTGACAAATCAAAAATACTTTTACAAAATATACTAGGACAAAATTAAAATAATATTAAAATTCTACCAGGAAATTGAAATTCCGTAAGCCTTTGAATTTTAAATTAAAACTTAGTTTACTTTTGGGACACAGTAGTATTAGTTATGAGCTATTGGGTGTGGAATTTTACAAAATCATGAATTAACAATTATTTAGCTCATTTTGTAATTATGTAGCTTATTATTATAAATTTGGCCTGTGTCTATTTTTTGTGGAAAGGATAGGAGGATAACGATAGAGTTGTTGTTGTTATTATTGTGTCCGTGGATTTAAAATATTATTATTAAAGTCAGATTAAGTCAAAATCATCCCGATAGCGGCCGCTAGCAACGGCGCCCTTCGCTTCGGACTTTCTTAAGTTGGCCTCGATTAGCACCCTACCCAATTGCAAAACATGGGGAGTGAGTGCTGGCACTCTAGAATGTGCTTAGATGAAATAGAAAGTGTTGGGGCAATTTCTGAAGGGATGTATTCCCTGGTCTTGTCTGGGAGAATCTTCATCCCTCTGTAATGATTAGTTCTGAGTCTGCTCATAACTGATGTCAACTTCATAAGGCAGTTGAAGTCCGTGATTAGTGGCTTCTTAATGTTATGAGGAATGAGTCGGCTTTTGGCAACTTTAAAGTGTGATGGTAGTCCTCAAGGGTTGATCATCGTCCCCTGGCTTCATTTGGTTAAAAGAATCAGCGCATTCGTTGCCCTCAATGCTGACATGTGCAGGAATCCATTGAAGATGACATGATTTGCCTCTCAGTGTAGAGTCTCTAGCAGAACATTTATCGCAGAAGTGATGTTAGTATCTCCCTTTTAATTGCTTCAAAGAGCTCGAGATGACGTTGAAAAATCTGCTAACCCATCAATGAGGCCTGAAATATTTGAGAACGATAGGAGATAATTCTTTCTTTTTCTAATGTTCTATTTCACCCGAAGCCTAGAGATATGAGCTCGGCACATAGAATACTCAGCCTTAAAATCAGGGTACTTGTGCATCACAGACCACGTTTTCGGGATTGATTTAATACGAAATGCAAAAAGAAAAAAAAAGATAAAAAAAAAAGATTGTATCAGAAACGTCACGTCCTTTATAAACGCAGCTAAAAAGCGAAAATTGAATGAACACTTCCTATGTTTTGAAATCTCTTTGAAATGCCACATGGAATATTCAAAAGCCCTTTGTACATTTGTTTAAAATAATTTTTTTTTTTAAACGCATTAAGAATTTTTCTATCGCAAGGTGTTATTTATTCGTAGTCTTGGATAAATAAATAAAAAAAAGTATCATGACTTTTGGAAAAAAAAAATAGAATTAAAATCCTCTAGACGAAATTCTTCGTCTTAGCATGCATTTAAAAATAAAGAATTATTTTTAAATGCATTCTTAAATTAGGAAAAATGAACATATAACGTTTATTTTTTTTTTCAGATTGCATTAACTAGATTAGATTTTGCTTGAGACTTGGTACAAGCAAATATAATCTAGTTAATGCAATCTGAAAAATAAAATTCATCGTAAGAATCTCGGTTTTTATTCTCCTTTATTTAAAACAGGTAATAAAAAAAAGTCAATTCCTACTTTTTCCCCACTCTATTGCAGAAAGCCCTTATAAATAATTTTCATTCATTTTTTAAGTTTATCTGGCGCCATCTATTGGTAGATATAGACAACTTAAATTAAAAAAAGCTAAAATTAATTAATTAAATTAAATTACTGAATTAATATTTGAAAAAACCGTATTAGCATCCAGTGTCATCACCTGCAAGTTCAAAAAATGTATTTGAACTCGAGTGGATGAATAAAAAGTATTTTATGAACGATTGAAAATTTGAGCAAGTTATATATAGGGAGAGTGTGAACTAATAGTAGGAATTGAAAAAAATCAACAGAAATAACAGTTTTATGTATTTATTTTTGGCCTCTTTGACACTTCATCGTAAGCATTGTCACAAAGGAAATGTCCGTTACAATTATGAATTCCAGAAACAAAAGCGAATCCACAGGATAAAAAAATATAGAAACACGAATTTTAATGATACGAAAAGCGAACATGGTATTTTCTGATATTCAAGTAAAAAAAAAAATTGAAATTCATTTATTAGAAGGAAAGTCAATGTTATTGCCATAAATGAATACCTTCAATAATATATGTCTTGAATAAGATATGTACCTTGAATAATATGTGTCTAATAAAGAAAACAGATTTTCTTTTTTAGGGTCGAGTGCACCCATGTCACTTCATTCCCCGATTCTCAAAATTCCAGTGCGGCCTGACGGCCAATTGGCTAACTCTCTGGCCTTTGGTACCGCGGATTTCAGGTTCGAATCCTGGCGATAGCATGGATGTTTGTGAGTGGTTCGGAATCCATGTTAAACTGTAGGTCCCAGTCTATCCAAAGTGTGCACAAAAAAGGACCTTAGAGCGACAAACCAAACCGATCATTTTGTACGAAATAGAATAAAACATTGCAAATAAGTACATATCAACGAATATTTTATCTTATAAAATATTGCATAAGAAAATTTATTAATAGAGTATAAAGTCCAAATTCTAAGAAAATTAAATTTACATTTATCAACAGCTCCTTTATGGACGAATCCTGGCGATAGTATAGCAAAAAGTGTGTACAAGATGACCGTAGAGCGACAAACCCAAACCAAACATCTCAAATTCGGCGTCGCACGAGAGGCCTGTTTGGAACTTCTTCAAAAGATAGAAAGACAAAAATTCTCTTTTTGGGAAAAAAAAATATGTGCCAACTTTTTTTTTCCAATCATCAATGCATGTTAAAAAGACATTGGCCGGGATGGCCCTCAAAGCCCGCGGCGAATCTCTTCAATCGACTCAAAACGGTATCTTTTGAGTTTAGGGAATAGCCAGAAGTCGCACGGTGGGAATACGGTGGTTGTGGAACGATGTGAGTTTCATTTTCGGCGAAAAGGTCACGAAGAATCAATGAAATGTTTAATGAAATGTATTGTAATTTTTCCAATTGTGTTCTTTTCAGCCACTAAGCTTTGAATTAAAAAGATTTAAAAAAATCTCTGAATTAAAATTAATTTTCTCTGAATTAAAAAAAAAAAACATTTTCTATACTCTTTCAGTTTCATCCAACATGATTTTTATTTTACAGTGTAATATCTCTAAAATCACTGTGGTTTCCTAAGAAGTATCGAAAAATGACTCTGTTGCATCCCAGAGTGAGAATAATCGAGAAGCGAATCCGATTGCACAAAAGCTTAAAGGAAACCGTTGTGATTTCGAGAAAACTCAGTCTCGTCCGCATAATTCGGAGATGCACCTGAACAGACGGCGGCTCTTGGCTGTAAGCTCTGACTTTGACGAAGCAGTTTCACGCTTGCCAGGAGCCGGCGTTGTTTTCGTCGGACGGGCTCGCAGAAATAACACTTGGCACGCGCGCACGCTTTCAGAATCAAAAACCTTAAAAGAACTTTTTGCGTCTCATTCATGTCTTAGGGAGGACGGGGTGATTGTGCTTTTGTCTCAGAGAGATGTCTTATTAGGGCAACAGGATATAGGGTGTTTAAAAGGGAAACAAAAACAAAATTTTTATACGTGCATTATTTTGGTATTACACTATCTCTAACCCTTAATTAATTTACTTATAGATTAATTTAAGTTGGTTGCAATGCTATTATTACCCTAAACAATATTTTTAAACATTTTATTGTGAGTCACCTTTCGCATCGCTGCCATAACATCACTAGGGTGTCAGAAAGCTCAGCCAACGCATTTACGATTTCATCACGTTGTTAAAGGCTTATGTGTGTTAAAATTACGTCGCACCTTTTGGGGGGCATGCAAGTTCTGAAGAACTGCCGTCTCTACAACTCATAGGACAAGATTTTTTTAATAAGTAATGCAGTTATAAATTCGAAACGACATACCTTAACAACTAGCTTCTAACCTTTTGCCCCACGCCAATACCATGAGAAGCACCTAACATAGATTGCCAAATGAAGCGGACACGAAATGTTGAGGCGCAGCTCCTCCCGCGCCTTTTGGGGGCATGCAAGTTCTGCAGAACTGCCGTCTCTACAACTCATAGGACAAGATTTTTTTTTAATAAGTAATGCAGTTATAAATTCGAAACGCATTATCTTAACAACTAGACATACCTTAACAACTAGCTTCTAACCTTGCCCCACGCCAATACCATGAGAAGCACCTAACATAGATTGCCAAATGAAGCGGACACGAAATGTTGAGGCGCAGCTCCTCCCGCGCCTTTTGGGGGGCATGCAAGTTCTGCAGAACTGCCGTCTCTACAACTCATAGGACAAGATTTTTTTAATAAGTAATGCAGTTATAAATTCGAAACGACATACCTTAACAACTAGCTTCTAACCTTTGCCCCACGCCAATACCATGAGAAGCACCTAACATAGATTGCCAAATGAAGCGGACACGAAATGTTGAGGCGCAGCTCCTCCCCCGCGCCTTTTGGGGGCATGCAAGTTCTGCAGAACTGCCGTCTCTACAACTCATAGGACAAGATTTTTTTAAATAAGTAATGCAGTTATAAATTCGAAACGACATACCTTAACAACTAGCTTCTAACCTTTGCCCCACGCCAATACCATGAGAAGCACCTAACATAGATTGCCAAATGAAGCGGACACGAAATGTTGAGGCGCAGCTCCTCCCGCGCCTTTTGGGGGCATGCAAGTTCTGCAGAACTGCCGTCTCTACAACTCATAGGACAAGATTTTTTTTTAAATAAGTAATGCAGTTATAAATTCGAAACGACATACCTTAACAACTAGCTTCTAACCTTTGCCCCACGCCAATACCATGAGAAGCACCTAACATAGATTGCCAAATGAAGCGGACACGAAATGTTGAGGCGCAGCTCCTCCGCGCCTTTTGGGGGGCATGCAAGTTCTGCAGAACTGCCGTCTCTACAACTCATAGGACAAGATTTTTTTAAATAAGTAATGCAGTTATAAATTCGAAACGACATACCTTAACAACTAGCTTCTAACCTTTGCCCCACGCCAATACCATGAGAAGCACCTAACATAGATTGCCAAATTGCCAAATGAGAACTGCCGTCTCTACAACTCATAGGACAAGATTTTTTTTAATAAGTAATGCAGTTATAAATTCGAAACGACATACCTCAACTAGCTTCTAACCTTTGCCCCACGCCAATACCATGAGAAGCACCTAACATAGATTGCCAAATGAAGCGGACACGAAATGTTGAGGCGCAGCTCCTCCCGCGTGAACGCGTGACTGACCATCGAATTATCATGCACATCACGCGCTGACACGAGTTTGGGCAGCTAATGTGTTAATTCTGATATTAGAAGAATTAAATCACAACAATCCTGAAGATTCATGTAAATCGGTGATTGTCAAACTCAAACAGAAAAGATGGGAGCAGGTTGAAAGATAGGAGCATGAGAACCTTAAGCCATTTAGAAAATTAGCACAAGACACTTAACACGGGAAAGCGGTTCCTATGAATGTATTTTGCACTTCATTAAGTAATGATGGGTATTTGATTTGAACAAATGGGCTTTAAAGCCAAATGACATGAAAACCTGCAGGGAATGTTGCGAGATCCTCTCACGAGTGGATTCCTACGATAGGAATTCTGCAACTGAATTCTGGAACGGAATTCTTCTGAATTTTCGGCAACTCCTACCATTTAGGAAAGGAGGTGAAAAACAATGTTAGTTTTTTAAATATAAGAAGATTGACTTGATATGCACTATTTATAATTTGCTTTACAAGAGTGATGTTTTGTGCAGAGTTCGTTTTTATTTGCGCCCAGAGAGTGTTCCGATGACACCTGTTAAATAAAACATGAAAGAACGAGTGCATTCGCTTTCAAATCCTATGCTTAGTATGCTATAAAGTTTTTTTTTTTTTTTTAATCATGGCTGATTCGTGCTCCTACTTAAAGATGAGTTCAGGATGTGACTGGCTCCAACGTCCTCATTCACCACATAAGAAGATTGGGGGCCAGTATTCATGTATGAGGCGTAACCTCGGGTTACACACGAATCCTAGCCTCAAATGCTACAGCGTGACAATCGCATAAATTTTTAATACAGCAGTATGTAGAATAAATGTTTCAAACTATCACATCGTTACAGCAATATGTAAATATCGGTTTTTCACTCGAATTAATAGCTTATACATTGTAAAGTAGGAGTTGGTGGTGGAAAATTTTTCTTAAGATAAACGTGGCAAGAGAAAATTCTTGAAACCAACAAAAAATGTGTTTCATGAAATTTATTTTTTTAATGAACGGTATTTTTGGATTGCAAAACCATTGTTATGTACAAAGGAATATTTTGATTTCTCCAACTTATTTCTGTCAAGTAGATAAGTTTCAAAAAAGGTACGCCGACATGACACATTTCAGCATGTATGCTGAAGGGTAGGAGAAATAAACGGAGAGAATGGCTTTGAAATTCTATTCTTAGTATGAAAGAAAGATTTTTTTAATCATAACTGATTCGTAGCTCCTATCTAAAGGCGAGTCGTCCTGTGACGTATGTAACTGGTCCAATTTCCTAATTCACCAAATCAGGTGAACAAGAGGATTGAGGACCAGTATTCATGTATGAGGCTTGATCTCGGGCTACTATGAACCGTAGACCCGACTCCTAGATCCTCAATTGTTATCATTGAATGTAGTACAGTAGAACCTCTTTAAGTCGAACCTCGATACGTCGAAAACCTCCAAAACTCGAAAATTTTTTTGTTCCTTTCCCCTCAAGCTCTAAAACCCCCATGACTCGAAATTTCAACCCTCTATAAGTCAAAATAATTGGTCAATCCCCACAAACCATTTTGGTATATATTTTCCCTCCGTAACTCGAAAAAAAAATTGGACCTCTGTTTCTCGAACATTAGCTACGTTTGATTTTACAAACTTGTTTACAACCTTTACAACTCGATCAATCAAAATTATTTAGGAATTATTTTGATTTTTTTTAGTAGTGCATAATATGATTTTTAAGTTGTAAATAAACATGTTTATTGCCTCTGTAACTTGAATTTTTATTCATTTTACCTCTTTTTATTTATTTATTTCTCTCCAACTCAAAATAAGTTAGAAAGAATCTAAACCTCTACAAGTCGACTATTTCCATACAAAATCCGCATAAGTCGAATTCCTCCATAAGTCGAAAACTCTATAACTCGAATGATTTGACGTCTCCCTTGAAGTTCGACTTACAGAGGTTCTACTGTATCTGCAAATATATCAATGTATGTGTATGTATGATATTTACAGTGCTTTCGTAGGTGGGCGAAGGTGTGATTGCCCGATGCGCACTCTATTTTTTTTTTCTCTGCGTGTGTTTTTGCAATTATGTTTTCACCAACGAGACTCCTACAGGGAATCCTGCAACGAGGACTCTTCATTGCTGCTGTCAAATGCACAGCGTGTTTGAAAACAGCGTGTCAAATTAGCAGCGTGTTCTACGATGTTACAAAGCATGTATTACTGTGGGGGTTCCTATTTGAAGCATTTATTTTAAGCGTTGAATCAAAGAAGCACTTTGAAATGACGTTGTCAATAAACAATGTTCAACTTTTTACTTTTCATGTCTCATTTTTATTGTGTTCGTCACTTTCAACTCTTAAAAATGTCTTAGTAAGCTATACCCTCCCTCAAAGTGTGTCCCATGACCATCGAATCACCCTATATATCAACATATATATATAGGGTGATCCGATGGTCAGGGACTACTATGCTATATATATACAGTGGGTAAAAGTATTGGCAATTGCCTTAATTTATTCATATTAACAAATAAATAAAATGTTATGCAATTTTATCTGTCGTAATTAAATACAAGACATCTTAGATATATAAAAATAGTAAAAATTTTATTTTAATTTGCATTTTCTGTGATTTTTCTTTCAAAAACGAAAATTTGCATGTCAAAAAAGTATTGGCAAAGTTTTAAGTGCTATGCAAATTTTGTTACATTGAAGTCACGTGTTTCGACTCATAAGAAACTCTACCGGTATAAAGTCTGCAAAACTACTCCAAAAGTGTCCATGCATTATTTTGCGATTACTGCAGTAAAATGACTTCGAAATCGAAGGAGTTGGACGTTAGTGTTAAAAACACGATTATTAGGCTCAGAAACGAAGGTTGAACGTATCGTGTTATAGGAGTGCAGTTCAATATAAGTTTATTTACTGTCAGAAGTGTTGTAAAAAAGTTCAAGGAAACAGGATCAACGGAAAATAAGACTATAAGTGGACGACCTCGAATATTTTCTACAAGAGAAGAACGTGTCACTATTAACAAGGCTAAGAAAAACCCTAAAATAAGTGCACCCCAGATAGATGGAGATGTTGCTTTCACTTCGCAAAAAGACTTTAACGTACAGACTGTACGGAATGTTTTACACGAGAGAAGTTATTATGGAAGGGCAGCTAGAAAGAAATCATTCATCTCGGAAATAACTAGGAGAAAGAGGTTAGATTTCGCAAAATCCCACGTTGATTTATCTGAAGAGTTTTGGAACACAGTTATTTTTTCCGTTTATTCAAAGTTTAACATTTTCGGCAGTGATGGACGACGATATGTGTGGAGGAGGGCAAATACTGAATTGGAAAAGCAACATTTAACTGCTACTGTAAAACATGGTGGAGGCAGCGTCTTTGTTTGGGGCTGTATGGCAGCTAATGGAATTGGCAACCTGCATTTTATTGATGGTATTATGACAGCACGTACATTTATTGACATTTTGCGCCATAATTTAAAAATCAGTGCCCAAATTCTTGGCTTGGGAACATCTTTCGTTTTTCAACAAGACAATGGCTCCAAGCATACAGTGAATCACACCCGTGAATGGCCACTCTACAATGCTCCTCGCCAATTAAAAACCCCACCTCAATCGCCTGACATCAATCCAATTGAAAATTTATGTCATCAGCTGGATCTAGAAATCAAGAAACATAAAATTTCAAGTAAAGACGACCTCAAACGTGTACTCTTGCAAGAGTGGCACAAAATTCCCAACAGTACAACAAAGACCTTAGTTTCTTCTATGAGAAATACACTGAAGTGACAAAAGTAATAGGATAGCAATATGCAAATTTTCAGATGGCAGTAGCATCGCGTAGAACAGGTATAAATGCGCAGTGCTTTCGCAGAGCTTTCATTTCTGTTCAAGTTATTCATGGGAAGAGGTTTTGACGTGATGATGACCGCACGACGGGAATTAACAGACTTTGAACGCGGAATGTTAGTTGGAGCTAGACGCATGGGTCATGCCATTTCGGAAATCGTTAGGGAATTCAACATTCCCAGATCCACTGTGTCAAGAGTGTGCCGAGAGTATGAAATTTCAGGCACAACATCCCACCATGGACAGCGCAGTGGTCGACCGCCTGCACTTAACGACCGAGACCGGCGACGTCTGCAAAGAGTCGTAAATTCTAACAGACAAGAAACACTGCGTCAAATAACCGCAGAAATCAATGTGGGACGTACAAGGGACTTGTCTGTTAGAGCTGTGCGGAGAAATTTGGCTTTCTTGGGCTATTCCAGCAGAAGGCCGACTCGAGTGCCTTTACTGACAGAACGACATCGCTTTCAGCGACTCTCGTGGGCACGTGAGCATATCGGTTGGTCCCTAGATGAATGGAAAACCGTGACCTGGTCCGATGAGTCACGATTTCAGTTGGTAAGATCTGATGGTAGGGTTCGAGTGTGGCGCAGACCCCACGAAGCCATGGACCCAAACTGTCAGCAAGGCACTGTTCAAGCTCCGTAATGGTGTGGGCTGTTTTTTGTCATGGACTTGGTCTTCTGGTGCGACTGGATCGAACATTGACTGGAAATGCTTATGTTCAGCTACTTGGAGATCACTTGCAGCCATTCATGGACTTCATGTACCCAAACAACGATGGGATTTTTATGGATGACAATGCGCCATGTCACCGGGCGACAACTGTTCGCGATTGGTTTGAAGAACATTCTGGACAATTCCAACGAATGATCTGGCCACCTAGATCACCCAACATGAAACCCATCGAGCATTTATGGGACATATCGAAAGATCTGTTCGTGCCCAAAATCCTGCACCATCAACGTTTTCACAATTATGGACGTCTATCGAGACAGCATGGCTCAATATTCCTGCAGAAGACTTCCAACGACTTGTTGAGCCCATGCCACGTCGAGTTGCTGCACTTCGCCGGGCGAAAGGAGGGCCGACACGATATTAAGAGGTATCCCATGACTTTTGTCACTTCAGTGTAGATTACAAGCTGTTATAGATGCAGAAGGTATGCATACAAAGTACTCAACATATACTGATTTTGTTTTCGCTCATAATTTTGTCAATTTCATAATTTTGCCAATACTTTTTTTTATTATGTAAAATTTGGATTTTCTCGTAGATTTTGACTAAAAAAATATTTAAATGAAAATTTCGTTATATTTGTTTGTCTTTTCTCCTTCTGTAATCGCTATGTTAAAATAAAATTTGTAAACATACTTTGTTAGCAAATATGATCATTTATAGGCAATTGCCAATACTTTTTTATCCACTGTATATATATATATAGTAGATTATGTGTAGTGAATAGAGGGTACCCTAGAGTTCTCTGGAGGCATAATTGCTTAATTTCACGGGATTTTTTTTTAAATTTATTTTTTTAAACTTTTTTTGGAAATTGAAATGGTAAATTTTTGAAATTTATGTGATGTCTTTTTTTTTTTTGTTAAGTTTAAATGTTCTATTATATAGGACTTATTCCTATTTTATTTCCCAAATTCTTTTCAGTTATAAATAAAGTTTTAGAATAATTTTTCTACTACAATTAGTCGGACGATCCTATGTCCTTTTGACCTGCATTTCTTATTAATAAAGTTTACTCAAATTAAAAACGTTTTATTTCACTTCACCGATTCCACAATGGATCTTTACTGATGGTAAGGTAATACAATAGAATTGAGAATCTTATAAAATTGATTCTAGTGCGGAAAAAAAGTGAGTAATGAATGCACGGAGTTAACGTTAAATCGCTTAATTGTTACACACAATTTAATATTTTGCGTTTTACAAACTTTTTACTAGTGAGCAACTTATGGCGATGTCGAAGAAAGAGTGACCAGTAACTACAATCCAAGACACTTCTATGTTGAATTTATCTCAATGCAAAGATAAACTAGAAATTGTGAGTTAAAAGATACAAGTAACAACAATTCCGTGACAATTACAGAATAAAGGTATTCCTGAGAAATGATCATCATAGATTTAGCCGAACAGAACTCGAGAGAGTATGGAAGCAATATGCTCACCATCATTATACAGCTTGCGATAAGTTTTAGGAATCGAATACAACTTTTTATTCTTTTTCTTTCATGCTTTCTTATAGAGCGTGTCAAACATTTGATATGACAAAACTATGTGCATTGTTCATTACGTTTTCAAAAGTCCAGTCCTTGTTTGATAACGGTTAGAGCATTTTGATTAGGTTTCTGACATCATTTAAAGACGCAGTAAATGTCCTTTGTTTATTTTTGGAATATAGTAGATAAGTTTTAGCGATCACTTGGATCCCAGAGTAGTGATATAACAGAGCGTGTGTCGGATCGGATTGCCAGTTTGAGGCAAACACAAATACCACGTGAACACTTATCTACACCTCACGGGACTTTTACAGTGGTCATTGTCCACTATCAGGAGTGACGTGATAACTGGTCACTTTCAAGGTCACCTTTTATTTGTAGGGGACGGGTCGCTTTGTTTGCTTGCGTAGCAGAGGGAAAAGGAGCTTAAGAATAGACTGCACTCAGGGCCGGATTTAGATGAAAAGAGGCCCTAGGCTATTCCACTGATGATGCCCTTTCAACTCCCATTTTTAAGTTTGTAAAATAAACGAGAGATAATAAAATACATCATTGCTGTGATACATATCAATATGTTAAATGAAAGAGTTTGTGATGGGTACTCATCTTCATAAAAAATGTGGCACGGATAATAAATAGAAAAAAAAAAAAAGTCGAGTACACTTATTTGGGCATTTATTCTCAGCACCCTATAGAGCACTTGTAGCAATAACTAATCAAACATAGCACACACCATTTACAAAGAAACAAAATTCAAATAATAAAAATCTTTGACCACGACAATAAAATACGCAATAAAAATTATCATAATTTCTATCAAATTAAATTAAATATATTCAATGCATTGAAGATTAAAGCAAATTCAATTCAGTTAAATTTATTTCATAATAATTCTTATTTAAAGTTTAAGTATGAATTATTATGAATTTTAAGTTTTAAACTAAATCAAAAATGGAACTCTATTGAAACAAAATCCAGATCCAGATGAAGAGTTTCTCCTTATTTCCGATTCGGTGTTTTAGTGTTTACTGTTTTTAGAATAGTGTTCATTCTAATTCTGCTAACAATTTGAATGTAGGCCCCTCTTCTAATGTAGGCCAGAGATGGGCAAACTACAGCCCGTGGGACAACTCCGGCCCGAAGATAGAATTTTAATTTGTCGGTCCGTGTCAAATTAAAAGAAATATATATTTATATATTAGATATCCATCTCCTTTTCCACCTACTTTGATTAAATATTATTTTTTTTTTCAAAGGACTGATGATATTTTCACTTTCTCTATTTTTGTTCTGCAAAACATAAATCGGCGGAACAGACAGCTTTCAATCGGTAAAGTGTGGAAAGCGGAATTTCTTTGTTGGTTATAGTTGTAGATTGGCGCTAACAAGCGTTATCTCTTTCTAGGGGAGCAGACATACGGGAATCCAATATAGGTGAATTAGACCTCCCATGTGGCAGACTTCGCATGTTGAGCTCCAGCCAGCGGCTCCTTCTTTTGGCGTGAGTTCTAATAGTATTGATTGCGTATGGAAAGATTACGGACCTATAGCATCATTGTGAATAATGGTGAAATTATTAAAAGTATAGCGTATCTAGTGCTTTTTTTTTTGGTTATTCGTAAAATATTTCAACCTCAAAATGGCTACTAAAATGCGTAAAGTTGATTCAGCGTGCCGTGCTTTTAATGATGAATAGACCTGAACATATTTTTTTTTTCAGTTGTGAAAGATAAACCAGCGTATCTCATCGCAAATTTATCCATTCCATTAACTTATTCAAATTGTATATTGTTTTTAAAATTTCAGAAAAATTTAACTTGGACCGCCAAACTCCGGCCCTGACTGCATTCATTTAGAAGAAGCTTTAGGCCTGCCTGTATTTCAAGAATTAAAACATGCAATGTTAGCTCGGAGATTTTGGCCAACACTTCTTACTGTTGGCCATTACTACTTATGCGCCAAGGGAGAAAAAATCCTAACGACGATTTTCAAAAGTAATGATTCATTTTTTTTAAGCTGTGAATAAATGCAAATATAATTTTTCTTAGAATTTGGACTTTATACTCTATTAATACATTTTCTTATGCAATATTTTCCTCAAAATATTATTATAAGATAAAATATATATTTATATGAACTCATTGCAATGTTTTATTCTATTTTGTACAAAATGATCGGCTTGGTTTGTCGCTCTACGATCATTCTTTTGCGAACACTTTTTGGCTAAGTAGAAGGAGACCTATAGTTTAACGTGAATTCGAACCATAACTGTAGAGCGTCACGGAGCCTAATTTCACCCACATAATTCCCAAACTGTAAAGGGGCAACTCAGCTCTAGGCACAGTGATGTAGTGTGGTGTAGCAGTAGTAGTAAGCACATAATAAAATAACTGTAATATTTGTGAGGAAGAATCCATTCGTATCATGTTTACGTTTTCTAAATAAATGAGGACAAGGCGAAAGAAGCCAACATGCGAGACAGCAGGTACAAAAAGGGCGGGAAAAAGATTATTCAAATTGTTTTGTCCCATTAGAATAGGGGGATGCTCTCTGTTTTATAACTACTATATGGGTGGATTCCATTTTCTTATATATAAAAATAAGTATTCCAAAGAGAAGAAACTTAGTGAATCAAAGCGAGTTAAGGAAAGTGTTCGCTAAAAATGATAGCCAGTTTTACTCACAAGTGTACTTACTACGAGTCGATCCATGACAAAGTTCTGCTCTGCTGTATTGCAATGCAATTTTTTTGGTATATTTTCAATTCCTTCTATTAGCTCACACTCTCCCTATACACTCTCGTTCATAAAATACTTTTTTATTCATCCACTCAAGTTCAAACGCATTTTTTTAACTTGTAGTGGTTTACAGTTAATACAGTTTTTTTTCAAATATTAACTCAGCAATTAATTTTAATTAATTCATTTCAGTTTTTTTTTTAGATATAAGTTACATGTATCTACCAATAGATGGCGCCCGATAAACTTAAAAAAATGAATGAAAATTATTTATAAAGAACTTTCTGCAATATAGTGAAAAAAAAAGTAGGAATTGACTTTAAATTTTTTTTATATTACTTGTATATTCAACCGTTTAAAAATTCGGATGCTCGAACATACTGCCCCAATAATCATCGAATCACCTTGTATGTGAAAGCAATAACTGTAATTCACTTTCATTTGATATGCATATGTAGTATTTGGTTTAAATTTTTTTTTTTTAAATTTAAAAAAGAAACACCACTCTATGATCTTTATATTTTTGAAGCTGTTTCTTTAAACACGTTTCGAAATCTTAACATGCATATTTTGCTTGACATTTCAAAATGATTAAAAAAAAAAAAGTGCAGAAAAATATTTTATTTCCGTGGGAGTAATTGGAATCGAAGTTGGTTGAAACCTTGAATTCCAACTCCATCGTTATTCAGCTCTTTTTTTTTTTTTTTTTTTTTTTTGTAGAATTTTAAATAATTGAAAATGATTGATTTTCTGGTTTTTTCTACTTATTAAAGCTCGTCAGACTATTTGCAAACTGCTCATACTTTCATCAAGGTAAAAAAGCATTCCGCATTTTGTAAATTAAAAGAAACGTATATGGTCATCAGAAAAATGCATTTTATTCTGCGAAAATAATTGTATCTCTTCCCGCTGTTTTTCTTTTTTTTTTTAATCTTTATCAAATTACTTCTATTAGCTCCCACTCTCCCTATATATATCTTGTTCACATTTTCAATCGTTCATAAAATACTTTTTATTCATTCACTCGAATTCAAATACATTTTTTTAACTTGTGGTGAATGACACTTGATGTTAATAGAGTTTTTTCAAATATCAATTCATTCATTAAATTTATTTAATTAATTTTAGAATTTTTTAGATTTAAGGTGCATGTATCTATCAATAAAGGGCGTCAGATAAGCTTTAAAAAATTAATGAACATTTTTTATAAAGGACTTTCTGCAATATAGTGCGAAAAAAAGAAGGAATTGACTTTAAAATTTTTTTTTTTATATATTACTTGTTTTTTCTGTCGTTTTGTCACGCAAACATTTTGATTCGAGTCATTTTTTTTTTCCATCTTTGATTTTTGTTTTTATATTCTTAGGCATTAAAATGTTTCCCCTGTTTTACTTTTTAACCGTTTTGGATCAGTTATTTTATTTATAATTTCGTTTCGCTCTGTCAGATTTCCTTTTCTGCCTACAGCCCTAATTATAAACGTTTTGATAAATATTCTACGTTTGATACGTTTCAACGTTTTGATAAATTCATCAATCAGGCGACATTTTTAATCAAATTAAAATTCCAATCATTACTTATAAAAGGAGTGAAAGAAAAACCGATTATTCATTCTTACATCCTGCAGAAATATTCCACTCTTTTAAAGGCATAGATTGTATTGCAAAATCAATTTCTAAATGCACTGGAAATGTAAAGTGACAAGGTAGAAAAAAAAAATGGCAACGGAAGGAAAATGACTTGCGCTGAATTCTTAGCAATATTAAAGTTTAAGAGCTCATGTAAATATTGAAATTTTTAAAAATTTAAATCCTATTCATCGATTTATTGATCGGGTCAAACTTATTCTACAACAAATTGAAACCATTTCATTCCGAAACATGCATTTTTTCATTGAACAAACAGACGAGATGAACATTATGTTTATAGCTATTTCCAAAGGCTTTTACTTGAAGTCATTTGCCACCTTGAAACGTCAAATCTATAGCAGTTTCAGCGTAACCCAATGTGCAGCACTGTGGCATAATGCATTGCACCTACATAATGGCACCGATATTTGAAAAACTTAAAATATATATACTTTCTTCCAATTCTTCAGTCGTGAAGGAAGCATTTCCCAACCTACAGATTTATAGTGCTCATCCCCAACGTAAACACGGAATCTTATGGCACCAGCATCACTTATTAGATTTTGAAACGAGCTCTTTTACTTTTGAAACCCCACGAGCTAGAAATCAGCTGCTCCACATTATTTTTATTATACGTCAAAATGAACTTCTTAAAAATTTGCTTCGAAGCACGATAAAAAAACATTTTTTTTATTTGATACGATACTAAGAATTTTTAGAAGTTTGCAGTTATTTCATGCATTCAAATATTTTTATTTTTTAAATTTAAAGGTAATATTTTGAATAGATCTTTTTTTTTTGTTATGTTGTGATATCACATCTATGTATGCATTCAGTTTTAATAATTTTCTCGTTTTAATTATTACACCTTTATTACATTAAATTAAATACCTCAATGAAAAGCTATTTGCTTTTTAAGGCTAAATTGATACAATTCAATTCATTTTAATTACTTTTTTCAATTCCTTCTATTAGCTCAAGTTCAAATACATTTTTTTTTGAACTTGTAGTGGATGACATTGGATGCTAATAGAGTTTTATCAAATATTAATTCATCAATTAAATATAATTAATTTATTTATTTTTTTAAGATTTATGTTGCATGCATCTACCGATAGATGGCGCCAGATGTAAGAGGAAAATTTCAACTTTATTTATAAAGGATAGAGTGAAAAAAACATTTTTTATATTACTTGTTAAGATCCCTCTTCTTTTCCTTCACTAATAAATTAAATGTAAAGAAAAGTATCCTTCGCAGAAAGGTTTTTCCAGCAAGTGCGGCTGATGGGCATCGAATTCTTGCAGAACGCTGATCAGCCGAAGGAAAAACAAGGATTCGAAGGCGGTTGTGATTTGGTTTGTCGCTCCACGGTCATCTTATACACACTTTGGGCTAAATAGACCGGGACCCACAGTTTAACGAGGATTCCGAACCACTAACAGACATCCATGCCCCAGCCAGAATTCGGACCTGAAGCCTGGGGTACCAAAGACCAGAGCGCTAGTAAATTTGGACATCAGGCCACTTGGTGATGGAGAAGACCTGCTCAACAGAAGCAAAAAGAAAACCAGAGCTTCTTGCGAAATCATTGCTGGTGAATGTCATCGAGTGCAGGGGATGAAACTGAAAAAGAAGAATCGCCTGAATAGGAGGAAAAACATGACAAAGTCTTTTCTTCCCCCAACTTGACACAGCTTGGTGGCATGCCAATCAAAAACTAAAGGCTGGTTCCCACCGAGGCGTGAAGCGGCAGGGAATAAACTTTTTTCGACCCTTTCACACCGAAGCGTCAGAAATCGCTTTAGTTCCAGTTACTTCAACTAGATGGCAGATCTACTATTGGCTTAATCAAGTCACATGACTCAATCCATTGGCTCAATCCAAGGCAAGCATTTGAGAGTTGAAAGTTGGACAACTTCAAGCGATGAATTTTGGGTATAACGCGGCGAGTGGGTGGGTCAACGCCTCACGCCTCAATACTTTACGCCTCGGTCTCCGCCTTTAGTCTCGATGAGACCCAATTTCCTTTATTCTCCAGACAGTGCTGCTTGTGATTACCATTCGTTTGGATGGATGATGCATGTGCTGCTTGGAAGGCTTGATGGGTCTCAGAAGTCGAGTCTTTCATTCGATAAGGAATTTCTCTTTGGCAATGAGGAAAAGCAGCTTCTGACCGTAGATAACGGCTTGATGACCGTATTAATTATTTTTAAAATGTATTTTTTTACGAAGTAAACAAGCGAGTATTAAATTTAATACTTATTACATTGAATAGTGCTTGCTTTTTTCTATTTTCTTGTCATTTAAGCATGGTAGTTAAGTAGATGCTTTTTGAAAACAATAATTGTCTTAAGACTTGGATAAACAGTGATAGTTGCGCTCAAAACATGCTTTTAGTGCTTCTTTCACCTCACACTGCATTGATTCTTCGTGAATTTTTCTCCAAAAATGAAACTCATATCATTCCAAAACTACTGTATTCACCTGATTTAGCACCGTACTATTCCTAAACTCAAAAACCCACTCCTGACACCTTTTTGAGTCGATTGAAGAGATTCAACGTGAATCGCCGTGTGCTTTGAAGGCCATCCCTGCCGATGATTTTTAGCATGCATTGAGGATTGGGGAAAAAAATTTGGCACAAGTGCATTGTGTCCGGAGGGAATTACTTTGAAGGCGATGAAATAAGTTTGGAAGAATAAATAAAAGAGTTTTTGAAGAAAAAAAAAAAAAAATTGGTCTTACTTTTTGGGCCCAGTAGTATTCTTCCTCGTGACACTCAATTAACCTCAAAGCAAAACAACAAAGATGTATTGATTCTCCAATCTCATTTCATGATATAAAGGAAAGGGGGGGATTAAATTGGTCAACTTTCGACTGCATTCGCAATTTTTATATCAATAGAAGTGGAATGAAATTCTAAACGTAAACCATTTGACATGACGCCTTCTCTTAGCGGTATATCCTTTAAAAGTATTTTCGGATCGAATTCGGCCGCCAAGACTCTCCTGTTTACTGTCATCTCAGCCAGGTCATCATTATAAAAAATACATAAAAATTTTATTTGTGTCAAATTATTGACTGATCACTTTGAAGATATCTTCTCACCTGTTTCTATTGAAATTCTTTATTGAATAAATAAGGCTCTTCAATGTTGAGAGCTCCAATTTGATTCATTTATAAAATAGTTTATTTGAATTAAAAAGAATTGCTTTTAAATAATCCAATCCACCATTGAATAATGAAGTCATTTTTTTTTCACCAGTAAGTAATAAATTAATTTTTGCTAAAATGCATAATGAGTTCATTGTTTTCTTTTTCAAACCACAGTGTTCCATAATACCACATCCTACTAAGATACTACTGTGTCCAAAAAGTAAGACCCATTTTCAATTTAAAATTCCCGGGCCTTATGGAATTTCAATCTTTTCTTCTTTTTTTAGGTTGTTGGCACTGTCCTTGACATCAGCGTGAAATTTTACGTCAAAATGTGCTTGTTCATTAGTTCTTGAGTTACGCTTGGTTTTGTGAGATGATAAAACTGATGCCGGCGATTTTTGAAATGCCTCGTTAATCGACTCAAAACTATGTCCCCCGAGTAGTCTTTTGAGTTTAGGGAATAGCCGGAAGTAGCACGTTGCTAAATCAGGGGTATACGGTTTTTATTTTAGGTGAAAAAGTCACGAAGAATCAATGCAGTGTGAACTGGCGCATTCAATGTTCTCGGTACCAATCGCGATTTGACGCGTTTGAGGTCCAAAACATCTTTCAAAATTGAATTTTGTCATTCCAACCTCATCAGTGAGGTCTCTAAATGCAAATCGACGGTTTGCAATAACCAAATCTTTAATTTTTTGGACGGCAGATTCGTCGGTTGAGGTTGGTGGTTGACCAGAGGGGCTCTTCGTCTTCAACGCGTTCTCTGCCTTCTTTGAACTGTTTATACCGCTTCTAAACTATGCTCACTGAATGCCTTTTGCAACATTCTATACGGTTGTTCTGCAAACAAAATTTAATGTAAGTTCTTTGCTCAATTAATTCAGACATTTCAAATATCGCAGGGAATTAGTTTTACCTTCTCACAAAACCAAGCGTAACTCAAACATTAAGGAATATTTTGACGTAAAATTTCACACAGATGTCAAGAACAGTGCGAACAATCTAAAAAAAAAAAAAATTTAAATACCATATACGCCGGAAATTTAAATTGATAATTGGTCTTACTTTTTGGACACAGTAGTATTTAATGCAATGTAAAATATTCAATGCCATTTTTTTTTTTTCTGCTTTGATTACAGTACTTTATTTTATCGAAGTCGACAAGATTTTTATAAAATTGACTACATTTTTGTAAAGGGGGATTTCAATTTATTATAATATCTAAATTTGAACAACTATGAGCTGTTTTGACGTTTTTGGATAATCAAATTCTAAATGATTAATGTTTTGGAATGTTTATGAGACTGATATCATTTCATTACAGATAAAACTTATTTCAGCATCACAAATTCTTAGTATCACAAATCATTTGATATAATATTTTCGGATTTGATATCACTTGATTTCCCAAGATTCCATTAGGATGATAAAATTATGTATTGTTCTTTATCTAATTGTTATTTGTAGAAACAATTTAATCATTAGCCACCGCAAAATCGCATTCATTTTATCAGTGATATTGGTATTCTCACCTAATAACAAATATTTTCAACTTGTTAGAGTTTGACTGATAAAATGAGATAAAATAAATCAGGATATCGATACAATCTCGAAGAATTATCTCTACAAAAAAATCACACTCGATAAACGCATTCCAAAACTTTCTAAAGAAACGTGTTATGTGTTGCTTAGAACAATTTTTTTTTAACATCATTTTGATGTTTAGCCTCTTCAACACTAACAAGTAATATAAAAAAAAAATTTTTAAGTCAATTCCTACTTTTTTTACACTATAATGCAGAAAGTCCTTTATAAATAATTTTCATTCATTTTTTAAGTTTATCTGGCGCCATGTATTGGTAGATATATACAACTTAAATCTAAAAAAACTAATTAATTTTTAATTTAATGAAGGACTTAATATTTGAAAAAACTGTATTAACATCAAGTGTAATAAACTACAAGTCAAAAAAATGTATTTGAACTCGAGTGGATGACTAAAAAGTATTTTTTATGAACGATTGAAAATTTGAACAAGATTTATATAGGGAGAGTGTGAGCTAATAGAAGGAATTGAAAAAAGGAAAAACTATTTCGAACAACGAGCAATTACAGCTGCAATAGTGAAAAATGCCATTTTAAAAAGAATGTTTTTTTCTCTATAATTTCGTTCGGTTTCAACACAGTCCTTAATTTTGAGAAATGGAGGTTGATTTTCGAAATGCAATATTCCCAAAAGAATTACATGTTGGAAGGAACAATAAATTAATTATTTTTAATGGAAACTTTCGAGGAAGTTCATTATCTCTCGCGGCGTCTTATTCCGCGCGTCGAAAGTTAATTATTTTAATGAGCTTTTCTTAACATTAGATAATGGTGTTCCTAATCAATTTATGAGGTCAAACAAATGATTTTTTTCTTCTCCCAACCTTTTATTCCTTGACTGAAAATTAGCTTTCTCCTCGAATGAGATTAACTGAAGAATAAAATGGTTAGATTCATAAAAAAAAAAATCTTAATTTCAATTAATTTGACCCAAAGTAATAAAATAACAGTTTTAAAAAATTAATTACTCAAATTACTTTTAATAGGCCAAGGAGAAAAAGCAGAAATGATTTAATTAATAATATTCCAAATAAAAAACTAAGATGGATGTATTTGTCATGGTTTTTAATGAAATTTCCATTTTAATACATGCTTCACAACAATATCACCGAGTTGTTTATTGCGATTTCAATTGTTTAATTAAAAAATGAAGAAATAAAAACAAAGCTTTTAAATTGAATTTATTTTGAACTCGTGCAAATTAACAATCAAAATTTTTTGTTTGATTTCTTTTAAAGCTCTTTATTAATTTATTAATTCAGATTTCTTTTGTTCATTTTCAGATTTTAAGTTTCTGTTCTTTTTGATTTACATTAGTCAGCCATATATTATATTTTATGGTTTTTCAATGCAATGTAGAGTCATTTAAATTTACAGTTTCCATAATTAGGTTATAATTTGCATTAAAATGCTTAGTATGGCAGTTAATTTCATTTAAGCGAAACAATTTCTTCACGTCATGAGGTTGATGGATCGGTTAGGGTTTTATGACCCAAGAGCCAGATTTGGCTATACTGCTCCAAACATAAGTGCGTTTTTTTAAAATCCTGATGAGATTAAAAATAAAATAATTGCCAAAGGTATAAAGAGGTAAAAACAAGTCGGTATAGGAATGGTTAAAATACTAAAAAGGCAATTTCAAGATCAAACAAATAAAAAAATGATGTAAAATCAGGGAATATGTCAATAAAACAATTATCATCTGAACAGGTTGGTTGGTTGTAGTTTTATGGCACAAGGTGCCAGAATTGGCCATTCTGAGCGAAACAACGGTGTTTTTAAAAAATTCTTAAATAATTCAAAATGAAATAATTGCCATATGTAAGGGCAGGTAATTACAAGACCAATGTAAAATGTAAATTACAGGACCATATAAAATTTATAAAAACAAATAAGATCGGCAAATAGATTTTACAGCAACGCAGTCTGTTGAAAGGCGCTGTAGCGTGTGGAAAAAATCAGTATTACCGACCCTGTAAAATGTAAAACTGCAAAGAAAATATCCAGTAGCTTTGAAATTTTGAAAAATATGTGGGTCATAAAAGTAAACACTACAGACAAGGCCGGAACAAAGTGATAAACAAATAATAATAATAAACCGTTAGAATTCCAATAGAAGAAAGTGTCAAAAACGGTACAGAATTTAAAATGCATTCTACTTTTTGTACACTTTTAATAAGACGGAGAGGAAATAATAGTCTGGTTTTAAAAATAAATAAAAAAACTCACAAAAGAAAAGTTGTTTTTCTTAAAAAAGCCATCTGAAGCAATTTATGACTTCATAAAAGCATTTAAACTTTCAAATTAAAAATATTTATGCGATACATGTTGGCAAGTTTCATAGGCCACTGACGATGAGTATTTTTGGAATAAGAACAACCAACTGAAGTTTTTACGACTGAACAACCCAATTTCAGTAAAGAACAGCCAAATAATGATTTCATTGAAGAATAACCCCTTTGCAAAGAACTGTCATATGGAAATTTCAATGTAGCATAAATATTCGATGGAATAATAATTATTTAAATAGTAATTTTATTGAAGAACAGCCAAATGATAAGTTCTATGAAGAAAAGAAACATGGAAATTTCAAACTAGTTCAGCCATATAATGATTTCATGAAAATCAGCCAATAAAAATTTCTATTAAGAACAGCCAAATGGAAATTTCAACCAAGAAACAAATAATAATTTCCTTGAAGAACAAAAATTTATTATGTCACAAGATAAGAAGATAATTTTGCCAAGTGACAGTAATAGTCGAAGGTATAGCAAGTTGATGATATAGTATACATGTGATAGTGATTTTTTTTTTTTTCATCTTGAACAAAGCCTTAAAATGTAAATGTAATATCATAGGATATCATTTTTTTCAAGGTGAAGGGTGGGGGCAATTATTATCTGAATATATAAGAGCCGATAACTGCTATGATTGAACAAATTATGCCCTTTCTGAAGTTTTTACATTATTCTCAGTCCATAATTTTTAAAAAATGTAGTATATCACCCTACAGTGATTAAATTTTTTAAAAATTATGGACCTATAAACTAAACAGTTGAAACATTCCAAAATTTAGAATCGTTACTCTTCAAAAAAAGTTTGATACTTAAAATTCTGTCCTTTTAACTTTTTTTTTCAAACACTAGGAACGTTGAACAAAAAGGACATTTCCCAATACAACGGCATATATGTAGTAAATTCAGCGTTAACCAGTGTGCAACGCAGGGGATCTGCCAACCTGTACCCACAGGTTGCTACCATGATATTGATACGAACACCGCAAGAGTGGCACTTGGAATTTACTACCCGAATATCGTAGAGTGAGTAGCTACAGATTTAGCACGCCAATTTACGGAATAGATAAGGAAAATTTTTGTTTGCCTGTAGAGGTTTGGAAGCAATTTCTTTGACACCCGTCTTTTTTAATAATGCCAATTAAATCGGAACTCAACATGCATTTTGGCAATCAGGATAGTTCCTTGGTTTTTCTAACATGAAATGCAAACACAAAACAACTACTTATGCCATTTTCTCCCATTCACTCATGAAGAACCGCAGAAGCTCTAAAATGGCGTCAAAATCTGCACTGTCAGAACATATTTCTAAGAATTATGATCCAAAAAGAAAAGTATTTTAAGCTTTCAGTATGTGGAACATCTAAACCAGGGATGGGCAAACTACGGCCCGCCAGAAGGTTCTATCCGGCCCGCAGATGGAATATTAATTTGCCGGTCCGAGGCAAATTAAAAAAGAAATATATATTTATATATTATATATCCATCTTCTTTTTCTAATTTGATTAAATATTTTTTACTTCCTTTTTCAAAGGACTGGTGTTTTTTACTTTCTCTATTTTTGTTCTACAAAACATAAATCGACGGAAATAGCAAGCACAGACAGCTTTCAATCAGCAAAGTGTTAAAAGCAGAAGTTATTTGTTACTTATAGCTGTAGATTAGCGCCAACAAGCGTTATCTCTTTCTCGGGGAGCAGACATATGGGAATCAATATAGGTGAATTAGACCTCGCATGTGGCAGACTGCGCATTTTTACGCTCAGCCAACGGCTTTTTTCATTTGGCGCGAGTTCTATTATTATTGAATGCGTATGGAAAGATTGCGAACATATAGCATCATTGTGAATAGTGGTGAAATTATTAAAAGTATAACGTAGCTAGTGCTTGTTTGGGTTATTTTCGTAAAATATTTCAAAAATAAAGTATATCTATTATTGGTTAATAA